>CAIGRT010075376.1:0-11067 GCA_903798405.1 Fraxinus platypoda | reverse complement strand
CCGATATTGCATCAAATATAAATAGCTAAATAACAAATATACTTTAGAAGTTTGATTTTAATGGGGTAAAATGGTAAATTGCTTAAAAAAGTTTGCCCCCTTTTTAGACTTAAGAAGCCATCCTTTTGATTTTTGAATTAAGGGTAAAAGAGTAATTAACTTGTTAAAAGATAACGTCAGTATTTAATTATTCATTTACCATTCATCCCAAACACACACGTCTCTTCCCTCCTCCTTCAACAAACTACGGTTTAGCCTCTTCATTTTTTCAACCACTTCATTCCACTGCAACAGCCCAAGAGCTTGTTTGGGAATGATTAAAATTCAATTAAAATTGAAAATATAGCCGTTATTGGGTCCCACTCGTCTAATAAAAGTCAACTCCAACGGCTATATTTTCAATTTTAATCTGATTTTAATCCCTTCCAAACAAGCTCCAAAGTTTTTAATCTCTCCCAAACAAGCTCCAAAGTTTGTTAGCACCTCACCGCGTATTTCATGTATTAACACACCTTCTCCTTCAATTCTTTGCCAGGACAGCCTTCAGCTCTTCTTCGTAAGGTCTTCCGAAAGGGCCTCCGAGACGCATCGATGACATGTCGAAGACGTTCCAGTGTCTGATACATGTTGGACACCGATATGTAGCCCCCGACAGCGCGTCGGTGCTTCCTAGTGGAGATTTTTGGCTAAAATAAATCAATTTACACTAACCAATTCACAGATTGTTTCGAGTATCTTTCTTCCACAGCGACTTTCATACAAATATAGAGTGGTTTGCAAGCGAATGGACTGCTCAACCGAAGATCACTCTGATTGCACTAATAGGCATACAGTCCATAACAATTTCTTGTCCATGGACTTATTTTATATGCACAACAAACCTCATAATAATCTTTGAAACAAAAATTATATATGCACAACAAAACTCAAAAATATACCTCCCCACACTGACGAAAGGATGCTCTCATCTGTCCTAAAGTGTCTTGATATCTCTCTGTGTTCCTTCCTCTGTACACCTCAAGGTCCTTCCCGAGGTTATTGAACTCATCCCTGAGCACGTGCATAAACACACATCAGGCAACTGAGCTAGAATACCAATTCAGCATTGATAAACAGTATATTTTGACAAAAATCAAATCCAAAATTCAAGAATGGGACCTTAGAACTTGCCAAATACCTGTATGACTCCAAGATTTTGTTCAAGGAGCAATAGCTCTCATACTTCTCTTGAAACTCCTGCACATATTCTTTATACCTGAAGATAGAATGGCATATATATTAGGTAAAAGCAACAAAAGTCGAGGTTTTCAACAATATGCACAGTCGAAGATATAAATAACAGTCGCTAACAATGAGCATCATGTTAATACTTACTGTGAAGAATCCTTTATTGGACCCTTCATCTCAGGCTTATCCTTCTCATACTTGGAATACAAACAACTGTTTTCATCTGACGAAGATTCTCTCCTTTTCTGACCACCATTATTGTTCCCTGTCAAAGAAGAGTCTTTTCTTTTATCATTTGAATTTGCAATGGCATTGGATTTTTGCTTTTTGCCTTCTTTCATAGATGGGGCAACTGGTTTCAAATAACGTTGCTCTGCAGGTGCATTTACAGGCACTCTGCTGTACATATCCTGATGAGCTTCCAAGCTAGTCCCCAGGTTTGTTCCACCGTCAATATGTCTAGATTGGTGCTGCTGCGGTTGAGATTCCACAGTTCTTTGGTGAGATCTTGTAAGGTCATCAGCATAATGTTCTGGTGTTTTGCTCTTCAATGATCCATCTGGAAAGCCAGAAGGCACAATGTTTGGATTGCGTGAAGACAGTTTCCTTGAATCTGAAGTAATCTTATTAGAAGGTTTTCCTTTACTTGAATCTGAGTTCCAGTACTCCGAACTTGCATTTTTGCTTTCTGAATTTTTAAAAGAATTTTCCTTCTCGAATTGCTTCTTCAACCCAGGAGTTTCATCAGGAATGGGTTCACGAAATTCAACCAACTCCAAGTCTGAATGCTCTCTTCGTGGTATTCTGCCTCGATCATTCATCAATGGAGATCTGTCAGTAAAATTAGTGTTGCCATCCTTGGAAGAATGCCCCATGAACCCAGGCTCCTTTATCTTCCCCACAATTTCATTTTTTAGGTGACGAGATTCAGTCAGCAGAGACTGTCCATCTCCAATACCTGCAGAAACATTGGTTGGCCTTTTCTCACCTATGAAACCATCTTCCTCTTGTGCTTTTCTTTTACTTGTATCTTTCTGAAGCTTAAGACCCTTGCTGGTATGAAGGTTTCTTTCAAAGTCCTTGATGTCACGACCCAAGTTCTCAGCATGTTTACCCGACCGATCTTCTCCAGAAGGGACCTTACCCTGTCCGCTAGCATCAAAAGATCTTCGATCTGATTGCTGAGATTCAGAAACAGATCTACTTGGAATTGCTTGCTCGAAACCTTTCTGTATGCTAGAATCATCAGCACCATCCCAAGCGGTTCTATTAGCCATATGAATTTTAGGGTCCTTATTAGGGCTTTTTAGAAGCCTACCAGGGGATGAATTGCAAGGACTCTCACCAAAGAGAGCGTTCATAGTCCCAGACACAGTCTGACTCGAGTTTCTGCCTTTTGATCTTTTATTGTTGTAAGGCCTCTCATCAGAATGCCTTTTATATTTGCTTTTTGGCATCCTTTCAGTGCCATCAGACTGCTTTTGCTTGAAGCCATCCCTTGCCACATTTTCTGTTTCACCATAGAATCTTTGTCTGTAGACTTGGCTTTCATTAGCCCCACGATGATTGGGTGAAGAAGGTTTTGTCCCTTCCACAGGTTTTTCACCATCTTTGCTAGAAACTGAATTAGTAGCTGCAGCCACTTCAGCTTCATGGTCATCTTCAGGTAAGTCCTTCTCAATCTCAACCACATCAGAAACATGATCATCTACAATGTCAACAGATTCACTATAAGGTCTCTCTGGAATTGGAGATTTAGGTGAGACAGGCTCAGAATCTTGGGATCTATGCTTGGACTTTATGACATCATCATCATCATCGCTCGTCATAATATCGACATCCTCGTCAGATGCCTGCTTGCTGTTTGAAGATGCGTCACTTTCACTGTCACTGCTACTCCGACTTCGACTTGCCACTGGGCTTCTACTTTTACTTCTGCTACGGCTTCCACTATCACTGCCACTGTCACTACTATCACTTTCACTGCCACTTCCACTGTCACTAGAACTAGCAGCAGGCCCTTCACTATTATCAGAAACTTTTTTGTCACTTAAAGCAGTAGGTGAACTATGTAGGATATCAATTTCCTCTATGGTGTCTAATTCATGTCCAGGCCTAGAATTCAATGGAGCATTTTCTTCCAATTCATTGGTGTCAGTTCTCAATGAAAAGCTGGGTTCTGGAGCAGCCAGTCCGGCACTCTTCTCATTGACCAAAGATGGATGGTTCAGTTCAGGAGAACTGCAAATTAATCACACATTGTACATATCGTAGTAAGCATATGCACAGCAATATATATGGAGGAATAAACAGAAAACTGGATTGATGCAATTCAAAACCTTTCACCCAAGTGAAATGTGCATTCTAACAAAATAGAGCTTGCCTAGGGAAATGTGGAATCATCATAGATAAGAAGCACAACAACACTGATCTATAAAGATCTCAATATCCTATTCATAAATGCATTTATGCATGCCAAAGAAGATTGATTGGTTACATTTGAAAACTCAAAGGCAGTAAGGTTGACATCCAACGAACTCAAATGTATAAAATGGGTCAAAATATTTAAACATACCATCCCCTAAAAAATATATCTTCCCATTATGGGAAAGACAATTACCTCTGTTTTTTTTTTTTTTCTTTCTTCCACCCATTTATTCATTATATTGATTTTTAATTTTGGGGTGGGGAGAGTGGATGCGAGCGGGCATGCGTCACAAGGACAAAGAGTGATTCATGACAGCTATTACTAATGCCACAGATGAAGTTATGAGACCATAACAAAGACCAACAATTTCTGTTTACCAAACTGAACTTCCATTCCTACCACAATCCGACAGTTTTAACATTTTTATATTTTGATTAAAAAAAAAAATTTTCCCTATGAGCGCGTGTGGGTGGGTATTTCCTGGTTAACATGAACATCTACTCAATAATTATCATTTTCACCAGCCCAAAATGTATGGGAAATTTTGGGATACCGAATCCTAACGAAAGTTGCTTGCCCTTTAGTATACAATTCCACAATGATAAAGTACTTTGTGCCCAAAATAGAAGAAATAGAAGACCATTTTACCTATTCTTATTTCATTTTAATAGAGACGGTGAAATGCATACTTAAGCTCACCAAAGTGCCATCTTGTTTTACACAGCAAAAAGAATAAGCAAGGTCAGGCCTTTGGAGAAACAAGCATGGATTAGTCAGTTCAGGAAAGCCAGATGAGGCAGGGATACCTTCCACTTTCAGATGAAGGTTTCTTCAAGCTTTCCATCTCTACTCCTGGTTTCAAAAAGTATCTTCCAGGAGCTTGAAAAGTTGCAACCTGACAGATAATTAAATAAGATATGAAAGCAATTTATCACTAGCAAGAAAATCTAACAAGATCTCCACTCCTCACCTGTTTTAAAATGGACTCAATTTCCCAGACCGAGTTGGGCATTGCATCTCCAATAGCCTTCTCCAAGCCCTAAAAACAAAAATTGGCAAGATCTGATGTTGATATTAAATTAAAGACAGTGAAGGTATTCATGAAGTGAGATATATAGACACCTTTATTCAAATACATAGAAAAAGAAAGAACACATGCTTGCTTACCTTGAGACTCATTCCCTTGGAATGATGCTCCAGGAGAAGAGAAATTACCAAACTTTTCAAATGAGCAGCTTTGGGCGCCATGTTCCCCGTTTGCCTTGGTTTATCTCGGAATGTATTACTCATCACCCTGCCAGGCATTTCTTTCTCTGAGTTGGCAGTCCTATTGGTAGCTTGAGTTGGTATACTGTTTTGTATACCTGCATGTCCCTTTACTAGATTGCCACTGCCAAATGGTGATGCTGGAGCACCAGATTGCTCCTGTGGAGAAGATAGAGGTGAATCCATGGTCCTTCCCTTCAAAGGAGTTGTTGTAGCCACAGCAGATTTATAAACAGATTTAGCAGGTCCACCTAATGTATTGATGATTGAGCAATGATGGCAAATAAAATAATAATTAAAATGAATAAAAACGGAATCCTAAAAAATTTACCAAACTTGCTTGCAGTTTCGTGATAAGCTAAATATCCACAATATAAAGATGGCAAAGGAATTATCAAGATATTTTCCCTTATTTACCTGAAGGAGGTTCAGCTTTTTGCTTTTTGAAAGGAGGCTCTTTCTTTTGCTTGAGAGTTCTCCACGGAGTAGCTGAAAACATAAAGTTTTTATTAAATTCAGATACTGGTTAAAAACATTCACACTGCAGTTCTACATAAGAACAAATTCATGCACCCGAGCATCAATCACAAGAAGATTGCTTTTCCATATTATTCTAGTCAATAGCGGATCATCTTTTGAGGCTTCTCATATATCTTTAAGGCTAATAAAGAATGTTAAGCTTGTGGTAAGGACTTTTTTATAAGTGACCTCATGGTCTGAACTTTAATCAATCACCTATGCAATTAAACTTCACCAATCTAATATCTCAAATGGCTTGTTTAAGTGAACTCCACAATCGTCTTCTCTTTTTGGTTTCTATAAATCATAAGAATCCAGAAAGCCTTCAGGGATCAAAGTCATATAACGGTTTTTGTTTTCATTCAGATCCAAAGATTTAAGGAAACAGAAGTTGATCATCTAGCACCTTGGACATGCCCTAATGGAAAACATGTAAAAGTTTTATTTGAAATCCCAAGAGAAGCAGAGCACTATACAATTACACAACTTCTCCCTCAATAAAATAATAGCTTGCTTGGTAGTGCTTTTTAAGTGACTATGAGCCGTGGGTCCTAAAAATGTGTGGATAATTTTATTTTTTTTTATAACCGTGGGTGTCCAGATCAGCTTGTACGCACCTCAACTAATCCCATAAAGCCTTGAAATTTACTGTCGAGTACTCACCTCAGTGGCCCTGAGGGGACTCGAACTGGTGATCATTGGGAAGCAAACCCATGGCCTAACCAATTGAGCAACCCCTCAAAGTTAAAAAAAAAATGTGGATAATAAATAGGTAATAAGTTATGTCCTATGAAATTTGTGGATAAAAAAGTATGTTTTAAATTAAAATTTAAGCTTCGCCAAACATACACTAAATTGCGACAAAATGGTATGGTACAGGAATATTTAAAATAAATGAACATGTCTCCAAACTTCTGGCAATCAAATGGACCGAATTTCGAAAGGAAAAAAAAATGAAGATGGTTTCAGTCGAACAAAATAACAATCAGCTCACTTGCGGAAGTACAGGCATCCAGGGATTTTCTCTCCACACCCGCTTTCTCAAGCATCACTATAGACAGTGAAATGGCCAATGGTTTGGAGCTAAGTGTGACAGATAAAGAGATTGAAGCGTTCATGCCCCCATTCAGGTCCTGACTGCTTAGACACACTTCCAAGATGCAAATAATGGGTCATCCAAGATTTTGAGAGGATTTCAGATCCATGTAATCTAAAAAAAAGAATGTTAATTTCTTGACACAGTGAAGTCTGCCAAAATTCATAGCCTATTCAGATTCAATGTGTTGCTAATTCCCCTTCCTGACTAGGATTATTCCAAGGAAGAACTTGATTCTTTTTCTTAAGAACCTTACAATACCTTGTTTGCTTGAGTTTACTCAACTTTCAACTTCCGAACGGGAAAACGAAACAATCCCCACTAAAATTCTGCATAAAACAAATACATCTCCCAAGATCTCCTCAGGAAAATTGAAAAACCTTATTCTGGTAGCTGAAGGAAGTATAGTTAGAAGAGCTACACACCTGCCCTTGTTAGAAGGAACATATCCACAGGAGACCATTCAGGAATTGAAAAGTCAGGGAAATCATAGGATTTCTCAATCTCAAAGGCATGCAAAAGTTGAGAATGTGATTATGGTATTTTCAAGAAATCAAATGCTTTTTATTAGCAATGTCCCACTTAACGATGTAGCAAATACGTTGATAGTCGCGTTGGCGTTATAAGCGTTGAGAGATTTGGATTTGTAAATAATACAAATGAAGACTTATTTTGTTAGCAGCTCAGGTAAAAGAATCCCATTTGAGGAATATACTTTACAATGAGTTTTGAGCAGAATAATAGCTGATGAAAGTTTAACTCAACCCAGAGATAGAAGTGAACTTTTTCCCAATCCGCATAGTGTTAGTATATTTTGAGAATTTGCAATTTCTGTGCAAACAAGTCTTTCATAATTATTCTGATCATTAGAAAAACTATAAAAGACAGATAATATCTCAAACCACGGTCTCAAATCACACTGACATGTAGGCAGTATTTTCTTAATATCAAATAAAGCACACAGATAATGCCAACAAATATCAAGTGTGCATTTCTTCATCGTTGACAGCAGGCTTCTTTCACATAGACCTGAAAAAGATATGTTAAAGAGATAATTCCTTCTATTTCTTAATTAGAAGTTCATATTTTCACATATGACAAGCAATCCTCTCTTCAATGCGTACTGAAAATCACTTCTCACATGCTCACGTCAAAATGTAGAAGATCAAGGTGCTAATAACTATTAAGTTTGTTTTAAACGGCAAGGTATCCAAACAAATCTGGGTAGAACTAATTAAAGTTAGGAATTACTAAGCTTGCCACATAATTTTTTATAGACCTTTCACATCCTCAATCCAGGTAAATTTCACGCTCCACCATTAGAATAGAGACATCAAGATGCTCGTAGCCAGGTAGAGTTCGAAAGGCACAATACCACAATTTTGATGCTAAGGAACAGAACATTCAATTCTAGCATTTGACCAAAAACAAAATTACCCGCATCAGTAGGACCAAAAAACTTACACTCAGCAGCAGCCAATGCCTTAATTTGATTCTTCATATTTGGGTTTTGATGGTCTAAAACAATGGCCCTGTCGTACAATGGAACAAAATATATAATAATAATAATTCAAACAGGTCAAGATATGTTTAAGATCCCACAAACTATTTCAGCCTTCCCACAATGATTCCATGAATGTAAATACAAAAAAAATATTTAGAAGTGAAAATAATAGACCAGAAAAATTTCAACTTCTTATTCAGTAAAATTTCAGTATCATTCATCTGACGTAAATGACAAATATGCCAACTCATGTTGTAAGGAAAATTATATTGTTCTAAATCGAGCAAAAATAATAGAAAACCATTCCCTCAGCCTATTATCAAATTGACAAGGTGGACAGAAGAGGTAGAGATATGCCACAATCTATATATGTATGAATTAAAAACTCAGGGAACGACAGCGTGACAAGGGGGACAGAAGAGGTAGATATATGCCACAATCTATATATGTATGAATTAAAAACTCAGGGAACGCATACTTGCGCGATTTGAGCTTTTGTTCAGCTTCTTGTGACCGCATTTTAACATGATTTTTAGTTGATTCGTCCAAGACACGCTGTACATTCAGCTTGCGCCAAGCACCCCCTGATTCTACAAGCAAGCCGTTTCCATCTTCACCACTTTGACGTTCTTCGTATATATCACAAAGGTCTCCCATTTCCCGCGACCATGTGAATTTGAAGTTCTTATCACCCACATTAATGGCCTGGCGAAGAAAAAAATAAAAACAACTCCACTTGATACTATATTGGATACCAAGATAACTGTACAAAAGAATCTTTGAGATAAAGATACCATGAGATAATAAAATTAAATGCAAGAATCTATCAGACAAGCGGTACAAACAAAAGATTCTTCAAAAAAGCATCCAAGAAGAATATTTTAGAAGTATCAAACTGGGAGATCAAGATAAAAGAAGAAGACAGGAGAGGAGAGACGATTCCATAAATGTGTGACATTCCAAATCCTCACTACTGATGGAATTCAAATGATCTCTAGATTGATCATTCACTTTGAAGCAACTACTCCCTGGATACACATGTCAAAGTACATGACAAATGAACTTCTTGTTTCAAAGGGTGAATCAATCCATTTGATCAACTATTAACAAGCGATCTCGATCTCTTAACCTATAGCCTACTCGAGCAATGCACTGAACCGATCCAAGCCAACAAATACCACAGCCTGCATTCTTCTATATGTAACCCTGTATCGCAAAACTGGTCAATGCCTGGTTGAAATTAGGTGTAGGATAATTGGATCAAAAGAACAGAATTCTGAGTGTGATAACACGCTTCTTGTGTTTCCTATTCTATCAAACGACCAGGAGCACATAGTTCTGACATCTCTGTCTAAGAATTCTGTCACGATCATCAATCTTCAAAAATCCAACATAAAATTATTCTGAGCGTTATAGACTACATGAATGGTGTTTCTCCATTCTTAAGGCCAGAATTTCAAGTAGATTGAGCTACAGCACCATCTATAATAGCCAGTTCCATTTTATTTCAAGTGAAATAGTTTCATAGAAATGTACTTATCATAAATTTAATCTCCCAATTCAGAACACTACAAGAATGTAAAATAGATTTCAATTGCCTACAAAAATCAGACAGAATGCTTCCATGCTGCAGCAGAATGCAAAAACACCACTCAAATGACAAACCAGATATGGTCGAATTTGTTTTAAAGATATTGATTACGGTTAGTATCAATTAGAAAAAAAAACTAGTTCAATTGAACATAATATGCAGAACCAAGCTTTCACTTCAAGAAGCAATCTGTTAAACAGAGTCTAAAGCTCACAAACCAAAAAAAGTTAAACGTTTTTCAGTTCAACCTTAAGCCCTAATTATTAGAAAACAATTGGTAAAACATAAATTTCAACATAAAAGGACTAAGATTTAGAAGCAAAGACTCACATTCCCGTTGCTATTATTGGCATTGGCATCGAATTTGATCCGCACGTTGGCACCCTCTGCCTCCACGCGCTTGATCTCCTCCACCAGGTCCGGCACTAATCTTATTATCATCGCAAAATTCAGAGGGTTCCCCGTGACAAGGCTGTAGGTCTCCTCCGCCTGAACAGAAACGGTGGTCGGAACCAAGCCCGAAGAGGTGGCGGCGCCACGGCCTCGGGCACCTCCTCCTAAAGAAAGGCGGCCGCCGGGGGCAGCGGAGGGACGACTTATGGGCGGGGCGTTAAAGGTGGAATTAGTGTTCCGCTTCCCGCCCCCGCCACCTCCTCCGCCTCCACGGCCCAACTTTCCGGCGCCACCGTACATTATTCCCCGGTCCGGGTTCTATTGGTGCGGATAAATATTTTCGATTTGAAACGTGCAAGTAACAAAGAAGAATATACAGTGGACAGGACTCGGGGGAGAGCCGAGGGAAAATATTGCGATTTGGGTTTTTACTGGTTTTCTAATAGGCCCTTAATTTATCCATTTTTAAGTAATATAATTATAAAATAAGCCCATGTTTCACACGATTATTTGAAAACTTTTTTTTTTTCACATACTTATTTTTAACTATATATTCACATAATAAAATATTTTGCACGTAAACTTAAATTTTTTTTATTTTTTAGTCACGCGTTCTCTTAAAAATCATTATTTAAAACATTTTTTTTTTTGAAAAAAAAATGGCCAACGGCTAAATATCACACATTCAATTTTTTTTATTTATTAAACAAAAATATTAGATCCATTTACATGTTTCCTCTCTTTTGTATCTTGTTATATTCTTTCATAACATTAGAGTTATTTCAATATAGAAAGTTACAAGGGGTAATTTTAAAAGGGGTCCAGTCAAAGGCTCAAATTTTCAATTTGACTTTTCCTTTATTACATATTTTCACATTGGCATATTTGATGTTTAAAAATAAAAATGACCTTAAATGTATAAAATAATTGCAAAATATGGTTTTGTTAAAAAGACAATACTATCATTTTAGTTAACAAATAAAAATCAAACACTCTCTATTTAAAATTTCAAAATCAACTCCAACACAGATAAAAACTCTCTC
>CAIGRT010075365.1:0-13354 GCA_903798405.1 Fraxinus platypoda | reverse complement strand
AGATATTGTAAGATTTTAAATTGATTAGTTTCAAAAACTACGTAATTTTTAAATTTTTTGTTTCAAGAAAAATTGTACACGAAATATTTTATTCGTGTACAATTTTAACTCCGCCACGATGATTGTAGCCGGTCTCAAGCTCAGATAAAGGAGGAAGGTTTTAACTTTTATTTATAGTACGTATAAATTACACAAATATTAAATTCTTTAAGAAAAGAATTTAGATTTGACACAAAAAAAAACACTGAGCCGGCTCGACCCTCTAAGGCTCGAGCCAAAAGCTCAGGTCGAGTCTCAATTTTTTGGCCGAACTTTTGCTCAGCTCAATCGGGCCAAAAAAAGCTTGAACTTTTTTTGCTCGAACTGTGCCCGAGCTTCGAGTTTCGGCTCGTTGACATGGTTAGGACTAAGAGATAAAGTTGAAATTGAACCAAAATAAAGCAAACGAGCAAAGACCAAAAAGTCTTTTAGTTTCGATTTTCAGACTTATATGTCAAAAATGAACATCAAAACTTCCAAAAAAAACTGTCCTTAAAAAGACCTCAATGGAAAGAGGGAATTAAAGAGAAATAAATTCATTTCCCAAAATCATACATGAAAATGGGTAGATCTTCCTCCAAGATGCAAACCACTAAGTTATAAATGGATTTTCAAAAAGAAAATAGAAGCAGATGGAATCATCGAGAAGAATAAGTCTAGAGTAGTGATAAAATGTTACATACAATGAAAAGTCATTGAATACTTTGATGCTTATTCTCCCTTAACAAGAATAACATCTACTAGGATGATAATTGTGTTGAAGATCTAAAAACATTCATTAAGTACATCAAATAGATATTAAAATTGTATTTTTGAATGAAGATTTAGATGAAGAAATCTATATGGAATAACCTCAGTATTTTCTTCACGATGGCAGGAAAATAAATTTCGTAATTTGGTAAAGTCATTGTATAAATTGAAACAAGCACCAATATAGTAGCATGAAAAGTTCGACAATTTCATAATGGAATGATGAATTAATATCAAGAGTATGATAAATATATTTATGTCAAAGACACTGAGAATGGCTATGCGATCTTATGTCTTTACATTAATGACATACTTATTGTTGGTAGCAACAATAAGATAATTAAATCTATTAAAGATAAGTTGAATTAAAGATTTCACTTAAAATATATAAATTTAACTCGTGTAACTTGGAGTTCAAATTTCAAGAACATCATATAGACTCGTTCGAAGCTAGTCACATTATGTTGACAAATTTTTTGAAAATTTTAACAATGATGATTCTAACATGACTAAAATATCAAAAGATACAAGTCAACATCTATCAAAAAATAACGGTAAGAATGTTTTTCAAGTATAGTACTCTAGAATTATTGGAAGTGTGATGCATTTGATGAGTTACACAAGACTAGATATAGCTTATGTAGTTGGTGAACTGAGTAGATCCACAAGTAATCCGGAGGTGGCCACTAGAAAGGAATAACAAGAGTACTGAGATACTTTAACATATATTCGTAGCTATGGAATGCACTATGCTAGACATCCTATAGTTATTGGAAGATATAATGAGGCTAACTTAATATATGATATAATAGACTCATAGTGTACAAGTGAATTTGTGTTCATATTAAAAAGTACAACTATATCATGGGTATCCTCTATGCAAACAATTATAGCCAGATCTACTATAAAATCCTAGTTTATAGCCTTACACAAATGTAGTGAAAAGGTTGAGTGGCTATGCAACTTCTTATAGGATATTCCAAGATGGACAAAGCATGTGCTAACAATCTACATACATTGTGATAGTCAATATGTGGTTGGACTAGCACATAGCAATATGTACATTGGTAAATCTAGATATATACATAATACCACTAGACAAATATTTTCAACTGGAGTTATCGTTGTTGGTTGTGTGAGTTTAAAGCCAATGGGTTGAACAAAAAGTTAGTTGGAAAGTCATCGAAGGAAAATTTCATTTAAGCCCTTGAACAAATAAGTTAGTACAATCAAACACCAATCTAGTTGACTAGAGATCCCAAGATCTAGGTTCAAATGGACAACATAATCATAAAGATTTAATGTGATCACTATAGGGGAATGTTATCTCCTGTCAATTCCTATGATGTAACTATTATGTCCATAGGATAAAGAATAAGCAATATGCTTTTAATAATTCTTATACCTTGCAAAAGCACAGTAATGTGGGTTACTTATAATTAAGAAATCACATATATGAGAGATAAGTAGGGTCATTTCTAAGGGAATTGTGTATGACTCAATTCTTAGGAACTCTCATAAAACTAGACATATGTTCATTGCTACAAACGAACATAACAATTGAGAACTGAATTCCATCAAGAAGAATCATGTGTAAAGTATGTAATCGTTTAAATAAATAATGATGTTTCAAAGACATCATGTCTATTGGTCATCTAGTAAAGTAAATATACACTTACAAAGAAAGGTTCAAAGATTCAACCGTTAAATTTTATCATCAATTTTGTTTCCATTTTTTATTTCTCTCAATTTTCATTCATGTGGGATATTATTGAAAAATGGCTTGAATATGGAGACTATTTTAGCATAATTTTGAGTGGGGTCATTTCTTACTTTTAGAATATCAAAGTAGATTCTTGCTCTTCTCCGTAAGGACGTCAAAATCATATATTTATTTTTTAAAAATGATACTCGGGCGCATGAGAAATTGTAGTTCAAAGTGTATCTATTGAAGTGTAATCGTATGTAGCATAGATACTCTCTTTAGGTGCATGCGTGCGTAGGGGGTGCAAATCATGAATTGGATTAGCACCTCGGTCTATTGAACTCATGTGTTGAAAGTAATCGATGTACATGAACATTGAATCCAAATTGACTCCTAAGTAGGATCCACGTTTTACCTAGGAAATTGAAGCCTTATTTCCAAGCTCATAACATTCATGTTCTTACAAACTTCCTACTTAAGTAGGTGCTTCAAAATCCATACGCTTTTGGTAGGTTGATAAAATTGACAGCGGAGATTAGTCAAGTTGACATTGTGCTCAAGTCAAGAACCTCTATTACTTGGAGACTTTGTGGCGTAATTTGCCAACGCCTCTAAAACAAAGGTGACAAACCTTAACTATTCGATCTAACTAAAATCAATCTTGGGTGTCCATTTGTATATCCAATTTGAATCGTTAAATATGAAAAAATGTCCCTTCAATTTAGATAAAGGAAGACGATTGTAATGTGACATACATGCATTTATAAAGGTGTGTTGCCTCGTATAACCTAAAATGCTCCTCATTATTGCACATTTAATGCATACGTAACACGTGCATTGAAAACACATGACGCCTTAACTACCAATTATTCGAAAGATGCGACCTTTCAAACTATTATCATGCGTTCCATCAATGTCTTATCANACTACCAATTATTCGAAAGATGCGACCTTTCAAACTATTATCATGCGTTCCATCAATGTCTTATCACCTCAACGCCTTGTCTCTGCATCATTTCAGCTTTATAAAAAGTTACCTATCTTTTAGAGCATCATCCTAATGCAAGGCCTCACCTCTGTATAAGTTTGAGCATGAGTATTCATGTTTGGACAGTGAACTTGAAGACTTGTTACTTTCTTTGTTTTTATTAAATGATAAATGCCTAGTTAGATGAAACATTTTTAATATTTAATCGCAATTCATGTGTGATTAGGAAAAGCATCTTTTTGACTTACTCTATTCAATGCGCATGTCATTTACGCTTGCTCATGGCTGTTTACTTTTCTGCCTTTTCTCATTCGATAGTTGAGATTGCTTATTTTTCTATGGCCGATAGTGAGTATGTTGGGATTCAATGGCTGGGCTATTGGATTTATGTTCTTAATTTCCTGGCATGAATGTTGACGAGAATTGATTGAAACTTTAGCATGGGCTTATGAACGCACACCTTTGGCCAATTTGATTCGATGGAGAGATAAACATGTGGCTCTTTCCATTGTCCAAGCAAGATTGGTACTTTTCAATAGGTTATATATTAACTTATGCAACTTTATATACACCGTGCTATCAATTACTTATATTCTTCTTTATTACAATATATGTGTGCTAATATTTCCCTTATTGCTGATTCTGGGGGATAGATATTTTCTTTTACCAAAAATCATTATGAACATTGTTGATAATTTTCTATCACCATTATTGGTTCCACTATATTTTCGTGATGAATACCTCTTAGTTCTTGTGTTAGTATTTCATATACTCGAATGAGACTTTGGGATTAACCTAATCTTTCTTCTACCATGCTACGGTGAAAGATTCGTGAATCTATTGTTGATACATATAATTCAAGATCTGGCGAAGAATGATTCAAAAACGGGCAATTTGTCATGTTTTCGCATTTTCCACATATGTGCATCTGACGGAGATCGCCAATTGTAGAAAAGTGATGTTCCATTTCGCCAAACTTGATTCCACCAAAACATTTTCGATTTGTCCCTCATTTTCTAATTCAAGCAACCCTTGGGGTTTGGAACAATGGATGTGTCGAGTAGAATAGTTCGCAGAATATGCTTTCTAGCTAGGTTAGCATTCTATATGTTAGACTTAGTTCGTAATCATATTTATCTTGTAACATTTCTCTATATCAATGAGATATTTCTATTTATCATTCTTAGTACGCTTAAGAATACAAAATTTTAAATAATCAATCAATTTTGTTGAGTTCTCACAATAAAAATTCAAATAATCAACCAATTTTGTTGAGATCGCATAGTAAATAATCAATCAACCTTTTAAGTTGCATTTCATTGATAATATTTTCCCAAGTGCATGCCATCCTCTCTTGTGAGCTTATATATTTCTGATCCAACATTTTCGATTACTGTGTATGGCCTGTAATTAAAATATATTTCCATCATTTTCTAGTATATGATGAGCTTTACTCGCTTTTCCTTTAAAAGGTCTAGGTTTGCGTTTATAGCCTCTTCATTGTATTCTTCATCATATCATATTCTTCTTGTCGAATCTACACCGATTTCGACTGGAACCATAGCTTCCATCCCACAGGCTGGAGAGAAAGAGGTTTCTCCTATAGCAATTTTCGTAGTGGTGCGATAGGACCATAGAATTTGCTGCAGTTCATTGGCCCATAACCTCCGCTATTTTCAACTTCCTTTTTAAGATAGTTTTTAGTGTATTATTTACCGCATCTACTTATCTGGTAGCTTGGGAAAAATATGGATTGGAGAAGCGTCTACAAATCTCCAATTCATCGCACATTGCTTTCAATTTTTTCCTTTGAAATTGCGTATTATCTGAGATTATAGAATTCAATACTCCAAACCGACAAATTATGTTTTTCCATATAAACTTGCTAGTATTAACCTCAGAGATATTTACGAGAAGTTCCGCTTTTACCCATTAGTGAAATAATCTACTGTCACGATTATGAATTTCACATTTGACCTTCTCCTAGGCAAAGGTCTGACGAAGTCAATGCCTCATTTTGTGAAGAGACGGGGACCACTGCTGGTCCAGCTCTTCTATGGTTTGTCTCAATATGGATGCGAACTTTTGACACTTTCTAGCGAAACTCAATGCATCATTTCTCATATATGGCTAATAATATCATTGTTTCAAGGCCATTACGCTAGGGAGTTTCCGCTAGCATGATTTTTGCATATACCTTCATGTATCTCTTTCATTTAATACGTTGCCTCATCCTCATTTATGCATCTAAGCAGAGAAAACATGTATACTCACTTGAATAAGATATCACCTTCTAGTGTATATCTTGCGACTCTTATCCAAAAAAATTATGTTGCATTTTTTACCTTCATGGAACATCTAATTTTTTTAGATAAGATATGATCTCTTGCATCCAAGAGGGTTTATCCTGTATTCACAGGGTTTTTTCCCTGCTTTGGCTAACTAATGGTTTTGGAAACAATTCTATGGATACTGCCTTAAATAAATCTGCATCATTTGTACTTGCTAGTTTTGATAATACATCTACATATTCGTTTTCCTCTCCAGGGATTTAAGAAAGCTCAAATTTGCTAAAGGACTAAGATAACTTTGTTACATCTACGAGATAAGTAGCCATCATTTTATTCTTGG
This sequence comes from Fraxinus platypoda, assembly GCA_903798405.1. Lineage (NCBI taxonomy): Eukaryota > Viridiplantae > Streptophyta > Magnoliopsida > Lamiales > Oleaceae > Fraxinus > Fraxinus platypoda. The sequence goes on along the minus strand of CAIGRT010075365.1, from coordinate 7,241 downwards.
CCATAAACTTTCCATTCATCTGATTTGCCACTATTTGAGAATCACTTTTTACTTCTATACTTCGACCTTATATTTCTTTCGCCAGTCATAGGCTAGCCAATAAAGCTTTATATCCAAACTCATTATCGGTTGCTTTAAATGCGAACCTTAATGCACAGTTCAGTTTGTGCCTTTTTGGGCTTGTCAGGATTATGCCTACCCTGAAGCTAGCGTCTTCAACAATCCGTCTAGAAACAACTTTCATGTTTTTTTGCTCAGGCTCTTCCCCAAGAATAGGAACATCTGATAATTCCACAATAAAATCTGTTAATGCATGTACTTTGATTGATGATCATCCCTTATAGCTTATCTCGAATTGTCCTTATTCTACTGTCCATTTCATTAACCTTTCTAATGCATTAGGCTTCTATAGTACTTGTTTAAATGAAAAATTGTCACTACTTCAATATTGTGGCTATAAAATATGGTCTTAATTTTCATGATGCCAAGATTGAGGCAAGGACTAGATTTTCTATGTCTAGATATCTTACTTCTACTCCTTGCAGATTACTCACGTAGTAAACTGATGATTGTTGATGTCCTTCCTCTTTTACATGACATAATTGATTGCCACTTTAGAGACTATTAGATATAGTAATAACTTTTCTCCATTTTGGGTTTAGCTAATAGTGGTGCTTTTCCTAGGTGTTTTTTTTAAAGCCTGGAATGCATGTTCGCATTCACTGTCCCATTCAAACTTCTTTCCTCTGTTCAACACTTAGAAGAAATGGAAGCATTTGTTTGTTGCTCGTGATACAAATCTACTCAAAGCTGCGACCCTTCTAGTTAAGCTTTGTGCTTTCTTTGGCTTTGTTGGGAAGCGCATTTTAATAAGAGTTTGAATTTTCTCAAGGTTCGTTCCAGTACCTCATTGATTCACCATGTATCATAGGAATTTCTGGATTTAACTCCAAAGGCTCACTTTATAAGATTGAGTTTTATTCTATATTTTCGTAATACGTTGAAAGCTTATTAAATATTTTAAATGGTTCTCAGCTCGGAGGCTTTGACGAGTATATCATCAATGTATACTTACATTGTTTTTCCTAACTGATCTGCAAACATTTTGTTTACTAGCTTTTGATAAGTGGAACCACTGTTCTTTAGTTCAAATGACATTAGCCTATAATAGTATAATGACCAGTCTGTTACTAAGACGGTGTGTTCCTCGTCCGGTCCATACATGGGGATTTGATTATATCTCAAATATGCATACATGAAACTTAGCAGTTCATATCCCGTGGTTACATCCACTAGCTGATCAATTTGGGGGAACTCGAAACTATCCTTGGAACAAGCCTTATTTAAGTCTTTGAAATCTTAGCACATTGGCCATTTTTTGTTGCTTTTTTATACTAAGACCAGATTACAAACCCAAACTGGATATTGAGCCTTGGGGATAAAACCATTTTCTAGCAATCTATCTACTTCGTTTTCAAATACTTCATACTTCTCAGTTCTCATTGGCAACCTCCTTTGCATTTTAGGTTTTATCTTGGGATCGATTCTTAAGGCATGACATGGCATCTTGTGATCTATTCCCACCAGTCAGCATGTTTTTAGGTGAACGCATCTAGGTTCCCTGTCAGGAAATTTTTGAGCCAATTTTTCATAGGTTTGCTAAACTCTTTACCAATTTTCAGAGCTTTACTTGCATCTTCAAAACTATAGGACAAAATTTTTCCGTTCTTCGACTGCAGTCGCCTCTGGCATGCAGTCAGTTACTTAGGGATCAATTGAGTCATCGATTTCAAGTTTTTTCTCAGGATTACTCATTTCGATTACAGCAAATATATTCTTTTTGACAGCTCTCATGGCTCTTTCTCATATGTTACTGTCACGATCCCTGTTCAAAATTCCTTGATTATATTTTAATGACACTTTGACTTTAGTCATGGTAAACCTCATATACGATTGATAGGGGGAGATGATTATGTTTGCTTATTTCATGGCCGATTATCCAAGGATTCCGTCATATGCGGATTTTTTTCATTTTATGATGTCAATCCATATATTCGTTTTAAGTTTGGGGCTCTTCTCCTATTTTAACTAATAGAATGGCATGTCCGCTAGGGAATGGGCGACCTCGATGAAGCAGTGAGGCTCCGGCATAGGAATTCGGGGATTATATTTCTACATTCGATCAAAAGAAACTTCATATAACATTTTCATTGTATTATCTAGGAGCATAAGGTGAAAGCATTCTCTAGCTATTACTGCCTGGATAATCATTATTTCTCTTTCTGAATTTTCACTTTTAGGATCTATAGATTTAATTGAAAATGTTAGAGATTGTGGATTACATGTCTTCCCAAAGGTCTCTGAAATTGTACTTCATTTAGTAGGCTGACCCTATGGTTCCTTATTTTTGTGCTTAAAATAGCGTGTTCCACCGTTAATACTTTAAGTTCTTTAGCCATTTTCTCTATGGTCTCTGCTTCCAACTTCTTCTTCCGTTGACGTCGGTGTTGAGTAAGGAACAAGTCCTCTTGCAGCCTTACTCTAGTATTCTCCCGTCACGGCTTTGAACTCATACTTGTATTAACTGGATCACAGTTGACCTTCTTACTTCAAATCTCCGGCGCCTTTATCTCTTCCAGATTGACTTCCGCTTGACACAGTTTGCATATTTTGAGGGTTTCTCAATTTCAACGGATTGATTCGTAGTTTTTTTTGTTCAATTTTTCATAGGCAGAGTCAATTTGTTGACGGTAAAAATACGATCAACAAATTCCTTTCACTTACCCAAGATTTTCTTCTTCTAAACTTTCTAGTTTTGATGCTTAAATTAGATCAAGAAGGGAAATGACTATTTAGGAGAAAAATATTTGAATTTGTATAGTTTTCTCCTTTTAGGCAGGAGTATTTATACACTTTCTTCAAGACCTTGTGGACGATTAGGTCTTTCTGAAAAATAACTGGTGGCGGGCTTTCACTAGTTGGCTTGTAATTGATTCTATTACACATTCACGTTTTATTAATCATCTTGCATGTCTAGTGTTCATTGATTTGGAAGTCATGCTTTAAATACTTGTTCATGCTCATTTTAATAACGATTTTCTGCCAACCTGGTAGGTCCTAATGGTTCGCATTTTCCTTTTGCGAGCCTTCTATGTTTTTGCAACCATCGCACTCTTTTAAACTTCGTCTAAATGGCGCGAGCTTGCAAGATAAATTTCTTGATTCATCATAGACTCTGTCTTTAATTTAAAACATTGTACACTTTGTGATTCAGTGAGTAGAATTCCAATTAATTTAATTTAATTATATAAGTCGATGGATTTAATTTTTGGTTGGTTATAGGTAACTTTAATAGATTGAAGCACACATTCAACCTCAATTGATTAGATGAATAAAAATTCGATCGTAATTAAATAAAATACATTACCCATTCTATATTTTCATAAATTAATAATTATCCATATTCATACTTTTTAAGTAAAAAAAAAAAAAATAGATTCAAAGATTTAAGATTTTACACTCAAAATAATTGCATAATTTTCTTAACATCTTAAAATATAATTTACAATTTTTTTATTATTAATGCGTGGTTCAACCGTGTAAAAGCTAACCAGGCCAGAAGTTATACTGTTATACCCTGTCCGCGCAAAGAAACCACCTTAATTTCTACGAAAACCCGGTGAACCATAAACGAATCTTGAAATCTTAACCGAACCCTGCCTGATCATAATTTAGGGATCATTCATAACATCGGAGAAAGGAAAAAGGAGAAATGGGTTGCTTTGCTTGCTTTGATGGAGGAAGCAAGCAGCAGAGAAAAGAACAAGAGCGTTTAGCTTCTCAAGAAGCCCGTGCTAAGGCTGCCGAAGCTGCTCAGAAAAGGCAATTTTCATCCCTCTTTCTCTGCATATTTGTGTATTTTTTATGGGTATCATTTATGGTTGTCCTTTAATGTTTGGGAATTTTTATGACGTCGTTTGTTTGAAATGAATATGATTTTCTGAGATTTTTCTCAAGCATAGTTGACATTTTTAGATAGTCGTAATCTCAAGATTTATGCATGAAGAGAGAAGGGTATTGTCATATTCGAAAATTGATTATTAAAGTGAAGAATATTTTCATCATTGAGTACTAAAATACTAGATTAAAACCCAGTTCTGTTGAAAGCTACACAGTGTTTAGATAAGCTTAAAATCCCATTTAAAGGGTTTTTTTGGGCCGTATGAATTCCTTTAAAGCTTGTCCATCTATTTTTGACTTGTAATTTTTGTAAGTTTCAGCCTTTCGATTTGGGAAAATAGTTCGACTTACAAAAATCTCTTCTCTTTCGTATAAAAATTAACCGACTTGTGAAATAAATTTATTTTTAAAAGGCTATGTATGTGTTAATACCTGTCTGAGTGCACTGATTTTATATGACCTATTCTCAACATATCAGGAGTGAAAGAAGAAATCGCTTAAGGGAGAATTAGTATATGAAATTGGAATGTTGTAGCTAGTGTGTGCTCGCACGCTTGAGTGTAGATGTGAGGGAGGGAGGAGGGGAATTGTTTTAATTCTCTTATTCATCCTTCATTGGTTTTGGAGGTGGAAAATTTATCAGTAGAGCACACTTTAATCTTCTGAAAGATCTACATCCGAATATCAATCACAGTGACATCTTCATAATCTTTATATTGAACTTTTTCCTTCAATCAAATGTCTATTTTCTTTTTAAACTTCACTTCCTTTTCAATGTCTAAGGTCAAAATATCTTGAGGCCTCTTGTTCTCATTGTCATGCAATGCTAATGATGAAGAATCGAGAAACTGTGGTTCCAATGTGGATGCATTGCAAGTTCAACTCTTTGAAAGATTCATCGAATTTATGGTTAAAATTAAGAAAACTCTTCCTCTTACCTTTTAAGGAATTGCGATGTTGTACAAATTCTGTCTTCAGAACTTTCTTTTTGATAACTCAAGTTAGTTCCAGAATGTACCAACCTTTTGGAATGGATCAACTCTGAGTCTCTGACACCAGCTTGATCCTGGACAGCCTTTAACAAAAGAATTAAACCTTGTCTTGCATTTACAATATAGACTGCAAAGAATACAGGAAGAAGAGAAGACAGAACCTTATGATCTCTTCTGCAAGGCAGAACATATATACTAGGCTTTGCAAAGCTTGGACACAAATTCTGATTCCAACTCTATGTTGTTTAACATGAGTTAAACCATAGACTCCAAGATAGTTACTAGGATATTAATCCACAAGACTTGAAAGTAGGAAAATAATAAATATCTATTACTTAAATAAGGATCGAAGTTTCGAACAATTGATTTATTTCCCAACCTAACTAGACAAGGAGTCCAAAAGTGCTTAAAAAGGATAACCCTCCCAGGCCACGTGATGAAGTTTTCAAGCTCATCTTTTTATAAATGAGCTTCAAAGCTTGGTGTTTTTTCAAAGACAAGCTTGAATTAGCTTTAGTGGACCAAAATCTGAGTTAGGTCAGAGGACCTTGGTTAATTGAACAGAGTTTAGTGAATTGTGTAACCTATATGAGCCAAGTTCAAGTTAAGCCACAAAAATTTTAGAATGTGTGAAGCTCATCTTGTCACAACTCTTGAACTGGTCTTGGACGAGTGTTCAGGACAATCTATAATAGCTTGAATTTATTTACAGTTGTAGTTGATATTGATAATAACGTTAGAGAGAGATGGTGTGGGGAGAAAAAGATTTCTCAGAAAGGGAAAATGGGAGCTTTCCAGTCAAATCTTATTTCATGGGAATCCCCAAAGAGTCAGAAGGAGATTTTCCTTGAAATGAATGGAAAGGAATACACCTCCGAAGTGCAATTCCTTGCATAGGAAGTAGCCCATGACTCATGAGGGAGTTGAAGAGAAGTAAGAAGATGCAAGAAACCCTTTTCTTTTCTCATTTTTTCTCTTTCTTTTTTTTTTATGCAAACGAGTCAAAGAAAGATTAAACTATCTGATGTTACAATTTTATTTTATACTCACATGTTGAAAGCAAAACGCCAGAAGTGCGAGCACTATTTAAACAAAAAAATTGTGTGTCATGGTATTACATGTCTACTTTGCATAACATGTTGGCTTGCAGGCAAGAACAGTTTGAGCACTCTGCAGCAGGAAGAGCTGCTAAAGCACAGCTAGCAGCTGCGTCCAAACAATCTAATAATAACAGCAAAGACGAACCAGTGCTTAAGGTATTATTAATTGTTTTATATATCTCATTATTTTGTCGTGGATTCTTGAATGTGATGCTGTATACACACTATATTCTTATGATCTTCCCTTTTAATCTTGCTTAAGATTTTATTCTTTTAAGGTGTTAAATTTGGGTTTTTTTTTTTATCACCTAATTATCCCCTAAACCTTTCCTTTCAAATTTCGAACTTGATATATCGAAGTTGACTCTTTCAATGCCATGCACTTCTAAAATAATTTAAAGAATCTGGAAATGATTCTTAAGATTGGTTCCTTATTGGCTCATTATGTTAATGCAGTGGCAGATGGGATGATGTTTAGTCTGTATGTGTCTGCCTTCAATCACCCAATGTAAGTAAGCACAGTTTTCATTCTATATATTATATTGCAGACTGTGTTCTGGTGTGTACGGAGTTTGAGTTTTGTTTTTGTTGAATGTAGCAAACAAGGCAGATGTGAAAATTTTCATGTCACATTATTTAACAAGTCAATGATGTTTTGAACAGAATTGATGTTTCATTAGTGCACCTAATTGTCTTTTGATAGTTTGATTGGGATAACGAACATTTCCTTGTGCAATTCATTAGTGTCTCTTTGTTGAGGCCATATTGTTGAATAGTGATAGGACCCAAACAGTGGGCTGTGATGTCATATGAGTTACATGTCTCAATTTTATTATTATTATTATTATTTTTAAATCTTGGGGGTGTGTCGAACCATAAACATAGGATTGTTTGCATATGTAAATTTATGAATTGAAAGGTAAGCAGAGGCCTTAACAACAGTAGCAAAACAAAATATACCCTAACACATTATATTTGATCGGAATGTGGAAACTGACAACAGCGGATAAATCATAAGTTGATGACCGATGCCAATAAGTTGAAATACACAAAAAAATTGTTGGGGAAGAATATCAAAATCATTGAACATGTTAGAGCAATGGTAAATATAAGAAAAACTAGTTCTGTTTTATAATTCCCAACAAAATGTAACATTGCCAAAACAAGATGGAAACTTTTAACTTAAAAA
>CAIGRT010075333.1:0-11858 GCA_903798405.1 Fraxinus platypoda | reverse complement strand
AAAAAAAAATTTTTTTTAACGGGGCGGGGACCCCGTTACCCGTCCCCGTCCCTGCCCCGTTACCCGTTTAAGAGGGTTTTTCCCGCCCCGTTCGGGGTGGGGCCTCGCGGGTATCGGGTTTGTCGAATTTTTTTGTCATCCCTACTTCACTCACTATAAAATCAACAGTTGGAGAATGGACTTGTCCCCATGGCACAATTATTATGTAACATGTTTCTTCAAACATTTTATAAAATCAAAATGACAGATAAAATCAAGGGTATTACTTAAATGCAATTCTGGTACTTGGAAAGAAAGGTGATCCCAACCACAAGACTAAGAATGATGATAAGTGTATTTTATACATTTATTCGGAGCCTAAAATAGCAATATTTGATAGTTCTTTTGACAAAATATATTATAAATTGTTGTATTTTATGTTTAATAGATGAAATTATATGAATGAAAAAAGAATTGAAAGAAAGAAGCAAGAGGTGACCAAAAATGGCAAAATTCAAAGTATATGGGATAAATTAGCATTTGTTGCACAATTAAGTGGACTCAAGGATTGAATTGCATTACATTAAAAGAATTGATGACTTAGAGAAAAATAATTTATAAATGGGCCACAAATTAGGGGCTGAAATTGAAGGGAAATATATATACACGAACTGGGCAGCTTTGGAGAAAAAAACTGGGGGCGGCTACTGAAATATATTATATATATACACGGATTGTGGCTGCAAGGAGAATATATATATATATAGATACACACAGAAACCAGAAGCAGAAAGAAAGAAGGAGACACGCTTACATGCAGGAAGAAAAAGCAAAGATGGCAACTTCAATTTGGAGAATTAATCACGTTTCGTCAATTTTTGGTGATGTCATTCCATTTTTGCGTGTTTAATTTTGACATTATGCTAGGCTAAATTTTCACATTGTCAATATATAGATGAATCGTTGTTTTGAAATTTTTAATATTAATAAGTATTTTGGCGATTAATATGTTTATTTTCTTGGATGTTTATTATNTTTTGCGTGTTTAATTTTGACATTATGCTAGGCTAAATTTTCACATTGTCAATATATAGATGAATCGTTGTTTTGAAATTTTTAATATTAATAAGTATTTTGGCGATTAATATGTTTATTTTCTTGGATGTTTATTATTGTTTTCACCGACTTTTCAATTAATTAGCTACTAATTGAGATGATTTATTGGAATATATTATTATCGAGAGAGATAATATGTTTTTAACTAAAAATAATAGACATTGTAAAGTATGATAGGGACTAGAGAAATACATCTATACTTTACGTGGTTTTCATATGTGTATTAGATCGTTTAATACATTTATCATGTTAGCATCTTTCATCGAGAGATAGGAATGTTACGTGAGGGGAATATATTTGATAACTATCGAGACAAGTTTTCAATTATATCAGGAACATTGACCAACAAAAATAACTACAAACTGTCACTTTAATTTGTTGTACTAAAAATGGATTAACAAGGGGGATTCGACATCTTAGCAATATTTTCATATATTTAAAAAAAATCAGTTAAATTGCTTTCTAATTTAATCGATAATTTAGATATTAGTATAGAAAACTCAAAACCTATGTACTATTTGATTAAGGTTTCTATTAATTTGAACTCGATTGAATACTTAGTGATCGTGAGTTCGACACTCTATACACTACTATATTACTTGTTTATGATCTCGTTTACTTGCGAGAAATCAAACGATCAAGTTTTTGACGTCGTTGTCGGGGACTATTGTATTTAATTAGTTTTAATTTGAATTTTTATTACTTATTTATTTAGTTTCATTTATTAAAAAAATATTACAGTGTTTTCTATTTTTTTTTCCTTTTCAGGACTTTGTATGCAAAATTCAAGACACGGTGATCTTGCTCAATTTGATCCGAAAATTGAACGAACATTCATGTCGAAAAGAAGAGAACAATTAGAAGCACACAAAATATAGCAAGCAGAGCTCATGGCAGAACAAAATCAAAATAAAATTGCCATCGGGGCGAATGAAGAAGCAGTACATCCAATTGCGGCTGTAGAGAATGAGAATTCTAGGTTGACGGGAGAGTATATGGTTCCACCGATAGTGGAAAGCCAATCTAGTATCGTGTATCCGGCATTTGGTCAGGCAAATTTTTAGTTGAGGACGGATGTGATCAATATGTTCCAGAATGCACTACAATTCTTTGGGAGGGTTACTGAAAATCCCAATGCTCATATCTTAAGATTTCTGGACATGTGTGCAACAATAGAATATCCAGGGATTTCAAGTAAAGCAATCCGGATGAGGGTCTTTCCTTACACTTTGAGAGATTCAACTAGGGAATGATTGTATACTTTTCCTCCTCACACATCACAAGTTGGAACAGTTTGAGCTAGAAATTCCTAAACAAATATTTTCCACCTAAAAGGATTGCCAAGTTGAGGGATGAAATCACTATATTCTCTCAGTTCAATTCAGAGTGCTACTATGAGGCTTGGGAAAGGTACAAAGGGTTGCTACGTCAATGTCCACAACATAAGTTGCAAAAAATGGCTCCAAGTTCAATATTTCTACATTGGGTTAAATCCGACAATCAGGGCTAATGTTGACTCCGCATGCGATGGATCTATTACAAAGAGGACAGCGGATCAAGTCTATCAGATCATGGAGGATTTGGCATTCACTAGTGCACTGTGGCCAACAGAAAGGACAGGTGTACAGAAAGTAGCTGGGATACATGAGGTGGATCCATTGACAACAATCTCAGCGCAGCTGGCAGCTTTAGATTAGAAAGTGGAACGGATGAGTGCAATTCAAATATCCAGACCGAGATGCAAGCATTGTGGAGGGAACCATGAGAACGTAGATTGCAATGTGGGTAGTCCGTTTGTCCAATCAGTGAAAGATGTTAACTACACACAAAACTTCCAGAGACAGCAAAATAATCTCTATTCCAACACATATAATCCTGGTTGGAGAAATCATCACAACTTCTCATGGATCAATAATCAGGGAGCTCAGACCGCACCACAGTAGACTGCGGCACTAGGTTTTCAGCAGTCTGAAAGTAAATCTTCATTTGAAGATTTTGTTACTAAATTGACGGAAATCTCTACACAACATATACAAAGAACGGATAAGGCTTTGTAAGTTCAGGGAGCTGCCATCAAGAATTTGGAAAATCATATGGATAAATAGCTAAGGCACTTTCAGAAAGACAACCATGAGTACTGCCAAGTGACACTGAGACAAATCCCAAACAACAAGTAATGGCAGTAAAAGTTGTACATAGTGAGGAGATTGAAGCATTCACTACACACAACAGAGTTCAACTTCTAGAAACCACAGTTGAGAGACAGATGGCAGTGAATAAAAAGGTGCCTTCTACGGTCGAGGAGTACTTGGAGAAATCTGAGCAGAATATAGAATCAGAATAGAGATTTCAAAAGAGGAAGTTGGAAGAATAGTTTGCAAAGTTCTTAGACATCTTCAGAAAGTTTCATGTCAACATTCCACTTATTGAAGTTATATCTTAAATACCCAACTATGCAAAGTTTCTGAAGGATATCCTATCCAAAAAGAGAAAGTTTACGGATTTTGAGACCATCAAGTTAAATGAGAAGTGTAGTGCCATCTTGCAGAACAAATTACCTCCTAAACTAAAAAATCCAGAGAGTCTCAAAATACCTTGCTCAATAGGAAGTGATTCGAATTTTAATTGTTTATGTGACTCAGGAGTAAGTATAAACCTAATGCATTTTTTTTTTGTCTACAGGAACATAGGTTTGGAAGAGCTAAAGGACACATCCACCTCCCTTCAATTGGCGGACAAATCAATCAAATACCCATGAGGAGTGGTTGAGAATGTTCTCATTAAAGTGGGCAAATTCATATTCTCGATTGATTTCGTTGTCCTAGATATAGATGAGACATGGGATGCAACATTACTTATCTTGGGCAGATCTTTCCTATCAACAAGCCAAGTTGTCATGGACTTTGAAAGTGGTGAACTGACATTGAAAGTGGATGATAAGCAAGAGAAATTCAAGATCTACACTACTATAGAGAACCCATTACATGAAGAGATTGGCAAAAAGGCTAAGGAAGAATGTAATTATATTGCTCAAATGGTGCAACAGGGATCAAATGAGACAAAGCCTAAAAATTTAGAGAGCTTTGGATGAGATGAGAATGGAGAGTTCAAGGTTGGAAGGCAGAAAAAGGATGCAAGGCTAGAAATTGCAAGGAGTGTAAGATTGCAAGATTCCAGCATGAGCCACCATGATCAACTTATTCATACAGTCTAGCTAAAGACTATAATTAAGCACTTATTAGGAGGCAACCCAATTTCCTAACCCTTTCATTTGTTCTGCTTTCTGTACCGCATTGCATATAAGTTTATTTTGATTATTAGTTTGCATTAGACTTAGACACGATTAAATTTATAGGGTATTACCATCCTATCATGTTTTCCCTTAGGACATTGAATTTATTGTTTGTTATTTCGATTGTAGACTTAGGCACATTTCAATTTATAAGGTATCACTATCTTGTCATGTTTCTCCTTAGGCCATTGAATTTATTGTTGGTTATTTCGATTGTTTGTGCTAAGTAACACATGTTCTAGGTTATTTGATTTTTAATGTTTAATTTGACCGCTATGTGCAGGAACATAACGTCGCGGAATACTCAAACCAACATAGACCAAGGGAAAAGTATGATGAAAAAAATTGTTTAGCCATCACACATAGTACATCACACATTCAACAGAAAAATTCGGGGAGTACCTTCTTCCTTTTCTTCCCCGTCCCCTTATATTCTTACTTATGCTTTAGGACAATGTCGGTTTTAAGGCCAGATTTCTTTATGCTCTTTTACATGGCGACTCTATAGATCTTCCTACTTTCACATGCCATCAGATTTTACGTACCTTTCATGTGACTGGTACTAGGATTGGTCTTCCTTATGCCTGTCTAATTCATCGGCTCGTGTCGAGTCTTGGGGCTAGCTTTCCAGATGGGACTATAGGGAGGGTTTCCCGGCCTATTTGTCATACTACTATTTCACAAAGTATATCTTATGCTTTTTCTGAGTTAGTGGATCCAACTGTGATAGCTGATCTAATTGGTGATATGTTTTCTATTGATCCATCTGGTCTTTATCCATCTTGATCTGACATTCCTACTTCCACCACTGACATTCCATCATCTTCTAATTATGTTCCACCACCACCTGCTGATCCTATTCTACCATCTACTTCTGTTCTCGTTGATCCTTCGATAACACTTATGAGACAGATGTCTATGTTGATCGAACAACAGGCTCGTATGATGGCGGAGATTACACAATTGAGAGCCACAACTGACCGCTACACAACAGAGTTCGCTACTCTTAAAGGTGCAGTCGACTATCTTCAGCGGGGATTACGTTGGATCAGGCGACATTGGGATGGTGATGGTGATTCCAATAAAGGGACCGATGGAGATGTTGCTGCTGATTAGTTTATTAGGTAACCCTTTCTTATTTGTGACAAAAAGAGGGAGTAGGTAGAGATGTAGATGTTTATATTTCCTGCTTAACTGGATTAAGTTTTGATGTTTAGTGATATCGATGTTTTTTTTTTTGTGTGTTGATTAATATTGATATTGCATCTTAATTTAGCTAGTATGATTTTGAGCTTATTGATAACTATCTCAACAGCTTTTATTTCTTTTATTGTTTCACGTGCTTTTATACTTTGTATTTTAGTTGTTATTTTCAAGAAATAGGTATGACAAGAAAAGAAAAAGCAAGCTGCGGTTGAGTCAGTTGGTTTTGGGTAATTTAGTTTGATTTTCTTAAATTTTTAATATATGTTTTTTGTCACATAATGTCAAAGGGGTAGTTTGTTAGGTTTTATAGTTTTTGGCAATTTTTAGACAAAAATATAGTTTTAAAAGATTTTTAAAAGTCAAATGGGTAGTTTGGTAGGTTATATAGATGGTTTGGGAGTCTTTGTGTTCAGTTATAGAATAAGAAGAAAAAGTTGCCGAATATTTGCTCGTTTGCTGGCAAGTTGTTGCTCGAGCATCTAAAACAAAAATACCTTCGCTAGCTTGTCGCTAGCCTATTGCTCGAACGGAGCACATGTAGTTGGACTCTTGCTCGAGCGATAGTGCTAATCACGAAATCTTAATTTACGTTTTTCGAGAATCCTATATGTCCTATACTACCCCTAAACCTAAACCTAAATACTATAAATACCAAGTCTTACTTTGTGAAAAGAGAGGTTGAAAAAGAGATTGCTTTTATCACATCATATACATTATTCAGCCCCTATTTGAGTCACATTATTTTTTTTCATTCTCATTCTTCTACTCATTTTTAACCACATATTTTTCAATAAAATAATATTTTACATCTCATCAATAACTTTTCTTTCTTTTTCAACCATATATTCCTCATCACATAAAAAAATGCATTATTGGCTAAAAAATGTGCACCAAACATGAGCTCAATCTCTTTTGATTCAATCAAAATCATTGAAAACATCAAATCCATATAATCAAAACACCAAAACCCAACTTCCACATACTCTATCAGAGTTCTGAATATCAAAGAATGTAACCGGAGTTCCGATTAAAAAAGAGCAGGAGTTCTCCGGTGATCCACATGAGATAAACGATTTTAGAAGGTCGGGAGCTGGTGCAGGAGTACGCAGTCCAGAAGGACCGTGGTGATTACAGTCAGAAAGTTCAAAAGTTTAGTTAGTCTGTAAGTCTTTATCGTTTATAGTGAATACTACTGGCTTAGGTCCGGAGTTTTTATCCCGTGAGGGGTTTTCTCCTTCAACAATTTTGTGGTGTTGTTTACTTTCATGTAATATATCAACTGCGGTAATTCAACATAAGATAGAACTGCATGTGAATTCATATGGATAAAATTTATAATTGTAATTTGCTGCTGTTATTAATTAACAAATTTAAATTCCGCATACAAACACCTATTCACCCCCTCTAGGTGTTAGTTGGGGTCAAACTCATAACTTTCAAGATGGATAAGGTTGAATTAAATTTCCCCCGTTATAACTTCGTTACTAGAAATTGAGTAGATGTCATAGTCTTGCATTTTCTTCGTTTGTGTTAATTCGTACTTTGGTTTTGTCTGACACTCGACATTCCCTCTGAAGTATTCTGTAATTTCTTGTTTTCCTTTAACAAACTAGTAGGGATCCATGTCAAGGCCCCTTACTTTTATGGGGCAACTCAATCGCCATACTTACCTTACTTCTTCCAAGTTAAGCTTCAACTTTTTCTTCAAGAATTGACCAGTTTATTTCATGTAAAACATGCAGGATTTGAAGAGGTGGACAAGGGATGTTGTGGAGTTGAAAATATATTGCTTGCCAAGAAATCGTACAGTTCAAAATCCAAGTCATATGCTAATCCCATTAATATAGACCAATTAGCTATGCTCTAATATGCCTTCTCATGATGACTAATTATAAGTTAAAATGCCACAAAGAATTGCTTATTTTCAATCATTAAGTTATACTAATTTAGGTTGTCTGTTCTTTTTTATTTTAGTTTTTTTGTTCTTATTAAGAATATTTTCATGGATTTAAAATAATTATCTAGCTAGAGATTCCATTCATGATGCTTCTTGAGCGTTTTGTATCTCTACTAATGACTTAGGAGGTAAAAGACGTGTGCTCGTAAATGTTTGATATAATGGATTGAACAGTATGGACTGTAAGTCTCCCTTCCAATAAATAACTAATAATTATCGTAGAAATTTCTTTCCAAATAAATAGAATGGAATTACGTATGCGTTTAAACTTCCCGTTAAACATTTAACTAAATAGATCCTAAAGTCATGAAAAATACAATAATTAAAATCTTAAGCGCTACGAGTCATCAGCACTATATATTTCTATTTTTCGCCCGTGATTCACAATGAAAAGGAGTTACAGAGGTTGAATTCACGGCCCTACGGTGATGTTTTAAAGTCAAATTTCTTAGTGATTGGAAAGGAGAGCACCTCGATGTGATAGGGCAACTGTCCAATTTCACTTGGCATGAGTTTTAGTGTCTGTTTGATAATCCAATTTATTAATTCAATCAAAGTTAAATATTAATTTCAACCAGATGTTATAATTACTGCTAAGAAATAACTTACCGAAGTTTCAACTAAAAATTACATAATTACGAGCTTTTAACTCATGTCCGGCAATATATTAAGAATCCATGGAGTTCAAATCGCCAACAAAACATGCACATAGAGTCAAACATCAAACAATTAATATTCCTTGATAAAAATTCCTACAATCTCACCAGTAACAAAACAGACAATTCAACGAGTTTTACGCATTCAAATTTAAGAAGGAAAACATTTTCTAGCAGACTTGAGAAAAATGCAAGGTTTAGTGGCATGTTTGGCTGGAAAATCATAGTTTGGCAAGTTGCTCTATGTTAATGGGATAGACCATATTCTGATTTCCATTGAAAGCGTTTCTCCCAAACAAGATATTTACTGCTGCTGTTGGGTGAAATGCATCCCAGAAGATGTACCTGTTCCTGTCTAGACATGGCATTTGGAATGGAAGACAAGTTATCTGCCCGCTGTTTCTCCCTATTCCACAGCACCCTCGATTTACAACACCGAATCCTGCAACATAACGATGAAATTAAGCAGTTGCTCTATTATGTGAGGTGGATTAAATAACACGGGACACTAACTTTTAACTTAAGAATGATTCTATTTCATATAAATGGACATCGATGAATGAGAACAAAAGCTAGAAAATTTCGATACAAAAATTGCACGATCGGTCTCCAACTTTATAATATAGTCGTGATTTCGTCCCAACGTACAAGTTTTGTAGCGTCGTTGGTCCACAATGAATTACATGGTTAACTTTTGTTGAAAATCTCAATAGAAATTAAATTAACTCAAAATATATATATTTTTTTAAAAAGGGACTTTCTTTGCCTTCTCGAAGAACTTTCCCCGGCCTAGCGTCGTCACCCAGATAACCCTTATGCAACACCCTTTTATTTGAAATGATGTTATCAATAAAAACCCATATTTGAACCTACTTTTAAACCACACATTCTTCAGAGATGATTAAAATAATCCAAATTCTTAAAGACGCAAATTAAAAGGAACATACCATATAATCTAGCATTAGCCAGAAGATCTTGAAACATATTTTTCACGTCGATATAAGAAAATTTAGAGCCCGGTAGATTAGCGCTAAGCTGGTTGATCATGGCCTTTGTGTTGGTGTTGAATGGAAGAACAAGTTGATTCACTTCCTGTGAGCACATTCCATTTGAACTTTGGGCAAGAATGCTTGGGATGCAACCCATCAATCCAAGCCCTGCAATCACAAATTTTCGAGCTCCAAGATTGTATAGTCTCTGCATTTATTTCAAAACATAAGTCGAGAATCGAGATAATAAAAACAAGAGAAAAATTGGGCCATTGCTTCTCAACATTGGCCTAGCCAAATGGGGATGGCAACTGCCCCCACAACATTTTACGTAGAAATTTTTCAATTTTTTTAATATATACATAATTCATGTATATTTTGCTCTTTCAAAAAATTTCGCCCTAGTGGCACGTGGATCCAAGAATCCGAGTGAGCTAGGGTGGAGCCAGGCGAGCGCGTCCAAAGTAAGGAAAAATAAAAATTCCAGCGGAACAACAGGGGCAGCCGCCATGGCTCTTCAGGTGCTGACTCCGCCCCTATACTTCATGTTTCTAGCAAGTTAATGTTCAACAGAAGGATTCCATCTATTTATCTGTTAAAAAGTTAATTTTTTTCTTAAATATGATGACAACAAGTGGTGCAAATTTTGATGTTAGATTTCAAATAATTAAATTTGATACCGTGAGTTGTTGGGAGTACTGGTGAACCAAAAGATCTGCATATTGTTGAGCATTATACTGATTCTTAGTAGGATAATTAGGCATAAGGTAATTGTTGAGGTAGTCATTGCTGCCCATCCCAACAAAAAATATACACCTAGCAAGAGCCTGAGCCACATCCGGGGCACCAAGATTGTCCGTAATTTGATCGAGTGTGTTCTCAAAGTTTCGGATTTGCTGGTTGAATGGAATCCGACCAACCTGACATTGAATATATAGTTGAGAGTTAGATTCACATCGATTAAAGACAAAATAAACAAATAATGTATAAGTGTTTGAGCGACTCCTTATCTTAATTGCTTGTAATATATGGTTGTTTAACTTGTGGACTTCAAAAGTCTAACCGCCTAGCCTGCCCAAGCTGAATTGAACCAGGGTTTTGTGGTGAGTTGGGTCGACCTCGTCTCGTCCCATAATCTCGTGCAATGGTAGATTAAGAAGGGTCCGTATTAATTATTTTAGTTTTTTCATTCAAATTTTCTATTTTTTAGTCTGTTCAATCCACGAACCATACTACTTAAGTTTACTACTCTTATTCAAAAAACAACCAGACATTATCTGTGGTTCTACAAGGTTGTCTTGCAGCGGCAAGGGATATAAACGGTGGACAGCAGTAATACTTAGATGACATGTAACTTTTCATTGCTAGATGTACTAAAAGATATACACAAGATCCTTAATAATTACGACCGACTATGTTAATTTTAGTCTACCCTCTCTTTTATGACAAGTTATATCGAGATCCGTCATTTCCCAAAATGGGAAAAACATCAAATTAAATGTACTCACGAAGTTTCTGCCTGTAATATCAAGAATACCAGCTGCAGCAGAGGCATAATTAATTCCATATCTCATTTGATCACCAGATCTAGCTTCAGAGTATGCAGGAATCAAAGGCAGTCCAAGCAATTCAGCTGCATTCATATATAACAAGATAACAGTTAGCCCCTTAGTACCAAGTACCCAACAAGTGAAAGCAAAAAAATGCATGACAAAAAGTAAAAAACAGGTTGCCCATGTGGGTTGACCAGACCCGAATTGAATGGAAATGGGATTTGGAGGGAGGAATTGAATTTGAAACTCAACCTCCCACGATCCATAACTTCCATTTACAACTTTCACTACACTGATTTCATGAGAAATAATGCAAATTCGGATTTCACAATAGAGAGAAAAATAGATAAGGTGTGTGGCTTGATTTTTAGAAGAATAACATCTCAAATTTGATTCTTGGATTGTGAACATCAAACTCCTTCCGGTGTGATCGAGTTTCCGACCAAGAAGTGAGAACAAGTCAGCGCAGAAAGCAAGCAAATCAAAGACAAGTGATTCAATTTGGTTTTGGGATTTCAAGTAAGTTTTACAACTTGGAATTTGGTTATAAACATGCAAGTTTGTTTTAGAGCATGTTTAGTAAGCACTGTTACATCATATTGAAAAATATTTAAGAAAAAAAAAAATTAACCCCCTAACATATGATAATCTTGTTCATTATATTTTTTAGTAATGTCCAATATGACATATCTAACATAAACTTATGGTATGTTCGTAAGTTAGATAGACCGTACTATACAATAATAAAGAAAGACAAAGAAGTTCAAGTATTGTCTACAAAACTCGAGCGGTTCTTACCAATTGTATCAACCATGGTATAACCATTGGAAAACCTTCCGGTCGGTCCACCATTGAAGTCAATGCCATAAGGAAAATAGTTGGCTTTGGCAAAAGAAGGCAGATTATTGTTGTTCCCATTATCAATGAGAGAATCTCCAAAAATGAACATAGCAGGCACCATAGCTCTCCTTCTGTCACTAACTCCTGCTTCTGGTGCAAATGCGTCTTCCTCACCAGCTGCCCCACTACTCAACAGTAAAAAACTTAACACACAAAACCCATAAAACCTAAAGTATTCAGCCATAGTGTAACACTGTGTGTGTGTGTGTG
>CAIGRT010075325.1:0-14433 GCA_903798405.1 Fraxinus platypoda | reverse complement strand
CCCCTACTAATGCAATCTTTCTAAGCCCAATCAACTTAGTCCTAGCCCATTTTGCTCAAAAGTAAGCACGTGCTGTTGCACACATTTCATTACACAAATGCCAGAAATTTGGCAAATATAAATTGTCAGCGTATGTGACAATTACGTAATATTAAATAATATATTTATTTAAATGTAAAGTAAAATAACTCATTTAATTAATCCCATGTTTGACACACATTTTTTAAAATATATTCTTTTAAAACTTATTTTCAAACATACATTTTTCATCACATCAATAATTTTTCTTTATTTTTTAACCATATATTTTTCATCATATCACTATTTAAATTACATTCTTATCTCGATAATATTCATCAAACACGCCGTAGATCTATAAAGTGCAGTCATACAAATTGATGTTTCAATTCAGATAGCATTATTCAGTCTACAATTATCTATATAATGTTCTCTAAGATCAAATCAAATCACATCAATGATCATTCCACATCCACGGTCCAGATTCCCTACAGTGTAGCATTAGCATATCAATTTGTCTTCGGACCCCACTTCCTCACTTAGGCGCGGGAACCCTCTCAATCATTTCCCGTAAATATCCCTCTACAGGACACACTAGCCCAGTTTGGCCCTCATTATTTCAAATTAAAATGAGAAGAATAATAATTTTTTTCGAGAATGTGTGATTAAAAAAAAAGAAATATTTTTGAATTTACGTGTAATATTATTTTATTGGAGAATGTGTGGTTGATAAAAAGATAGAAAAATGAATTATAAGAAAATTGAAGAAATTTCTTGAAGAGGTGTGTTGTGAGAAAATAAAGGAGAAGGTACCTTTATATGCATTTTATATTGAGTAATGTTATTTACAGTCGCTCATTATTGTAGTTATCTTACGTAGCGATATACATGTAGCGATTTGTGATTTGATATATTAATGTGATAATTTTTTATTATTTCATGCATCGAATTATTAACCGTCATATATATATATATATATATATATATATATATTACGTAGAGCGATTATGGTAGTAAACGACCTCAAATAAGATTATTCTTTTATATTAATGTTCAACCAGGTCACATGTTTACATTGGACAATTTTAGAAAAACATACTTTCTTGTCAATAATTTTTTTCAAAATAATGGAAGGTTAAAAATAATGTCAAACTTTGAGTGGACATTTATCATCGTTAATTAATGTTCATCTTTTGACCAATTCAGTTGAATAAAAATACAATGCTTAGGAAGGAAACACTTATAAAGAATGAACCTCGATAGCAAAGAGAGATAATATTGATTAAAGTTCTATCCCCAAAAAGGCTCCTAAACAATTTTTTTCGTTTGTTTTTCTTTTATAAAGAGAGGCTAAAGCAGTCCAAGCACCTGCATTGCATTCACATTAGGAGAAACAACAGTTAACGGGGGACTACTGTCGTTCGTTGGTTTGTTTGTATTTTTATTTTTCGAGCAGTCCGCAGGATTTTCACTTTGGATTCTACAGTTTACCTTTTTTTTTATATGGGTATTTTTCTCTAGTCTCAATTCGAAGGGGCAAATTAGAAATAGGAGATAAGTGGTCAAGATTTGAGGTGATATTCTTGTGGGAAGGTTAGAATTTGTGATGTAATGATTCCATTTTTCTTCCTCTTGAAGCCATTATATGATTCTGATTCTCACACAATCTTTCAACTACAAGTTGTGTAATTTCAGGAACAAAGTTGGAGCCTTGGCTTATTTGGAGCTTAAAGGTTCTTTCTGAAATAGGTAGTAGCTCTCTTCCAGAACGTGGTAAACATTTTCTTGGGAAGATGCAGTTTCCTTTCAAGTTTCTGCTTCATTTCTGATGCTGATGCTGCTGCTAAAAAAACCCAAGAACTAATTTTTTATTTTTATTTTTTTTGTTGCTTTGACCATCATAAATGATTTAGTTCAACATTCCCGACCCTTTTCAGCTCAGGAAATTGACTCTTCATTTGGATTTCAAAATTTGTAGTATTTTGAGGTTATGCTCTTTAATTGACATCAAGTATTCTGCTTTCTATGGAGGAGAAGAGGCACTTTTACAATACCAGTAGCAGTAAAGCCCTAAAGCTAGACTTAATATTTATATTCTGCTTCAACATTATCTCTGTGCAATGCTTAGAAAAGATGAGCTATAATAACTCCAGCGACAGCGACCCTCCATCACAATCTGAGCCATCCGAATTCAAGAATAGGTTTCGGAGAATTTCTCTCAGCATACTGCTTGGAATCATAACAGGATTGATTTTTGCCTTACTCGTTGCTCTTCTAATAAGGTACTTTATCAGATACATTAACAGGAGCCCAATCCTAAAAGGCCCTGTTGTGTTTTCTCCCAAAATTCCTCCCAAGACTCTACAATCAGCTCTTGCAAATGAACCCCAGTTGCTGGGCTCAAGTCCCAATGGGAAGTACTACAAGACTGTACTGGACAATGGCCTAACTGTTGCGGTCAAGCAGCTTGAGCCCTTTGAGAATGTTTCTGTTGAAGCTCAGAGCAAGTCAGTCAAGAGAAGGATACAGCAGGAGCTCGAAATTCTTGCTAGCTTAAGGCATAGGAATTTGATGAGTTTGAGGGCTTATATTCGTGAATCTGATAGGTATTCTCTGATATATGATTACGCCCCTACTGGTAGTCTCGAAGATGCAATGAGAAGAGTGAGGGAAAATCAGTTGCAACTTAATTGGGAATTACGTCGTCGAATTTCAGTTGGCATAGTTAAGGGACTGCAGTATCTTCATTTCACTTGTGATCCAAGAAGATTGCATTACAACTTGAAGCCCTCAAATGTGATGTTGGACTCACAATTTGAACCAAGGTTAGCAGATTGTGGCTTGGCTATGATTATTCCTAATGTTGGCAGATCAGCTTCAGGCTACTGTGCTCCAGAGTACATTCAGAACAATAGGTATTGAAATTTAGATATCATTAGTACAATTGGTTTGTTCTACTTTAATATATTAGTGCGAAATTTAGAACAATTTGTTAATCTGTATTCATTTTACATAATATTCATGTTTGTTAGTTTCACTTGTTAGGTTAATTATGGCCTTCTTCGTACTTGGTTATCTAGCTTGATTTGAGATAATGGCTATACTTTATAAATTAATGAAAGGATTTAGTTAAAACTGAATACAAATTGATATTCTTAATTCCCTTTCTTTTCCTTTTTTTCTGCTAGTTTCCCATTAGTTTGCATTATCTGCACTTGCTTAACAGTTATTATCTTGACCTGTAAGTATATGTATGCAGATGAATCTTAATTGATAGCTTGATTTTTGAAAAAGCTGGATGGTTATGCAAAATCTTTTTCTTTTTCTCCATTTCTTTTCTGGTTGAGAACACTTAAAATTCTACTGGAAACTAAAAGTGCTTTAAGCACTAGGGAAAAGATTAAATAGATAAAATTTAATTTCATCTTGATTCTAGAAGATAAGGCTTTTATAATCGCACGATGGAGTAGAAATGATTAGTCAATTAATCCATCAAAGAGCTTGCTTACATTCCATTATCCTATATCATAATCTAGAAGTTGTAAATGCTATTGGATAGAACTCTGTATACCCTGTTCGATTCCTTTGCTGTATGGCGTATTCATTTTCACTGCAGTCTTCAATTTGATTTATTTGTCTTTCTAATAATTTACACTAGGTATACAGATAAGAGTGATGTGTTTAGCTTTGGGGTAATCTTGGGCGTTCTATTAACTGGTAAAGACCCATTAGATCATTTTTTTGGGGAAGCAACTAGTGGAGGAAGTTTGGGACTATGGCTTGGTCATCTGCAGCAAGCAGGGGAGGCTTCTGAAGCGCTAGATAAAAGTATCCTCGGGGAAGAAATTGAAGAAGAAGAGATGTTAATGGCTATTAAAATTGCTGTTGTATGCCTCTCGGACTCGCCTGCTGATCGCCCTTCGAGTGACGAACTTGTGTCTATGCTCACTCAACTGAACAGTTTCTGAATGAAGAATTTTGGTTCCTCACTTTCCAAGTTATCGAAATCAAATATATTTTGGAGGCAACTCCATTGCCAGGGAGATGTTTGTGTCATCAATTCGAATGGAGTTGGATCATGAAAAATATATGATAAACTGATGGTACTTTTGAGACTTGAGTGGTGTTTTTGAAGGATTTGATTTCTCATTATTTGGATTCTTGATTTTCCAGTTATGAGCAATGCTAATGAGATCAATTAGAAGCCTACACAAAAATGTTCTTTAACCTATGATGGCGCCGTTTTGGTTTTAGTTTTACATTATTTTTGTAGACATCTTTTAACTGGAATCACAATCATTAACATCAAGTGGATCCTGTTGTGTGTGCCAAAAATCACTTGCTGGTAGTGGTAAGAGTTTCTCTTGTCGGAGATTGGAGACAATTGTTTTTCTTCTAATGCATTTCTTTCTAAAAAGCTTATAAACTAATGCTGATGAAAGTGCAATTTATTCCAAGGAGCCTTTCTTCATAATTTCTTCATCTTCTGGTAAAAGTGAAACACATTGCTCAGCAGAAACAGTGATTATATTTACTAGCATCGAAGCACAAATTGGAGAAAAATGAGAATAGTTAAGAAAAGGGTTGGTGGCCCCATTGGTTCCTTAGTAAGTTGCAAAGGTTTAATTAAAGTTTGTCGTTATCAGAACATGTGAGATGTAAATAAAAGTGGGTGGTGATGCTGTGCTTTTGGGAGCATGAAAAGTCACACTGTCGAAGTGTTGAAGCATCTATAGACCAATTTTAGCACGCTCTTCCAAAAAGGAGAGACTCGTACGCAGTTTAAACGTCGGCTGATTCGTACTTAAATCAGGACCATGCATTTCCAATCCAGGTTCATTCTTGATTTATACTATTAGAACCCGATTCTTTCGATGGTCTCCTTATTTTTTGGTCGGTAAATAAAATTTTCATTAATTAAAATCATATACAAATACGCCGGACATTGCCGGGCAACCATCAATTATATGGTGTATACAACTACTACATGCATATCCAAGCAAAATATATGAAACAAAGAAAATGATGTACAAATGATATGGATCAATGACCCATTGCTAATGACACTCAATGAATCAAAACATTCGGATACAAAAAAAACATTACTTTGTATACATGTCTTCTTTGCTACTAAGGATTGTCAAGTTCAAAAAAAATAAAATAATAATAATAAAAAAAATCCTTACTCTGCCGTCAACAAAATACTTGTATCTCCAACGCCTCAATCCCCGAAAATCCACCATGTTTTCGCTTATGAATTCAATAGTCCTTGCCTAGGCGGGGATCCACCTCTGCCTACACAATACAGGAGATATTTGGTTAATTGCATCAGTTTTTCTCACAAGGAATATCTTCAAAGAGACCTTTTTGAATGGTCAAAGTGAAGAATGTCCTTTTTCACATTTTCTAACCAAAAGGTCATCTTCAATGGAAAAAAATGTGGACTTTTACCTTGGGTAAGACAATTACAGGCAATGATTAAAACAAATATAAAAGTAAAAACAAGGATAATAAAGAAGGAAGAATTCTTATTAATTCTGTGAAAGAAAAGAAAGGATATAATGTAAAATGAATTCAAAACGGTACAATCTAGATTCATTCAGCTACTCTATTTATACAATTAACTGGAGAATCTTGTAACAAATTGTAACTAATTTACATAACAAATTGAGCAGAAAACGGAAACCATGTGCACTTCTTCCATGTCATCATCTTCTAGAATTTTCCAATATGGTTAGCTGATTCCATGAAGTTGCTGCCATACACCAATAATGCTAGCTGTTATTTTTGGCTTTCTTCTCACATTTTGACAGCCCCCCACAAGATGGAGAGTAGATGTTTTCTACTCCCATCTTGAGCATGTGGGAATAAAAATTACTTGAGCTCAATGGTTTTGTCAATATATCTACAACTTGCTTTTCACTTTTCAAATAATTTGTAACTATGCTTCCATCTTGGATTTTGTCACGAACCAAATGACAATCAAGCTCTATGTGCTTGGTCCTTTCGTGAAAAACGGGGTGGCTGCTATGTGCAATACTGCTTGATTGTTACAGGATAGTAGGGCAGCTTGAGGGTGAGCCACTTGTAAATCATGCAATAAGTATCTAAGCCAAGATAACTCCCAACAAACGCTAGCCATTGCTCTATATTCATCTTCCGCTGATGATCTAGATATGGTATTTTGCTTCTTTGATTTCCAAGACACCAAAGAGTCCCCAATGAAAACACAATATCCCGTAATTGATATTCTCGTATCCAAGCATGCCCCCCAATCTGAGTCACTGTAAGCCTTAAGTTGAAGAGCTGATGTTGAAGCAAATAATAATCCTTGGCCTGGTGCTCCTTTAAGGTACTTCAACACCTTATAAGCAGCATTTAAATGAGGCATTCTAGGATTTTGGATATATTGGCTGAGCAGTTGAACTGAGTACGCTAGATCTGGTCTTGTCATAGTCAAGTATATCAATCTTCCTATGAGTCTCCTATAGGTAGAAGGTTCTGATAAGAGTTCTCCCTGCTCCTTAGATATTTTGATGTTTTGGTCAAGCGGCACTTTTATCGGCACTGCCCCAATCATCCCTGAATCAGCCAAGATATCCAATGCATACTTTCTTTGACAAATGTGAATTCCTTTCTTTGATCTTGCTACCTCTATGCCAAGAAAATATCTCAGGGCACCCAAGTCCTTGATTTTAAAACTTTCATCAAGTGAGTTTTTGAGAGAATGAATGACTTCCATATTGTTTCCCGCCACTATAACATCATCCACATATACCAGTACAGCTATGAATGAGTCATTTGTGCTCCTCGTGAACAGGCTATAATCTGATTTTGATTGTTGAAAACCTTGTTGAAGCATAAAAGACGACAACTTTGAGTACCATTGTCGAGAGGCTTGTTTTAGTCCATACAAACTTTTGTTAAGTTTGCATACCTTCCTCTGATCGTTAGTTGAATAACCCGGTGGAGGTTCCATATAGACTTTTTCATTTAGATCCCCATGTAAGAACGCATTGTTAACATCCAGTTGATGCAAGTGCCAACCTGTGATTGCTGCTATAGCCAGGATGGTCCTAACAGTCACCATTTTTGCCACTGGTGAGAAGGTTTCATGGTAGTCAAGACCCTCAATTTTGGTATATCCTTTAGCCACCAGCCTGTTTTTCTTCCTTCCTTCTGTTCCATCTGCCCTGAACTTGATTTTGTACACCCATTTACAGCCTATAGCTACTTTTCCAGGAGGCAAGTCCGTTACAGCCCAAGTGTCATTCAACTCTAGAGCTTTTATTTCAGCATTCATGGCATCTCTCCACTCAGGGTGTTTGCTAGCTTCCTGAAATGAGTTAGGTTCTATGTGTGTAGAGATAGATGAGACAAAAGCTTTGTGTGATTCAGATATTTTGTGATATGATAGAGTAGCACATAGGGGAAAAGGAGAACCTGCTATGACTGGACCTTTACCCTTGTCCAACTTTTGTAAATGGGGCAGTGAGGCAGCTTGCTGGCACACAAAATCCTGCAGATATGAAGGGGTTCTTCTGATTCTATTGGATATACAAGGGTGATAAGGAGTAATGGAAGTGTTCTGGGAAGGATTTTGGGTAGGACTAGTTTGTTCAGTTGAAGTGTTTGGGTTGAGGCCTTCATCAGTTTGCTGTGTATTTTCTGCAGATTCTCCTGAGGATTGAGAGTTTTGATTTTCAGGATGATTCAGGTCAGTGTTTATTGGAAGAGGGTAAACCAGGTCATTGGGATAAGGAAGGAGGTGCTGAGTGTGCTGAATCCCAAGCATTTGATCTATCCTAGCTTTCTCTGTTTTGTAAGGAAAAATGTCTTCATAGAAGATGACATTTCTAGAGATGAATATCTTGTCTGATTCAAGATCTAGCAGCTTGTAACCCTTGATTCCATAGGGATAACCTAGAAAGACACACCTTCTTGCCCTTGGATCAAACTTATGCCTATTATGTGTGAGAGAAGATGCAAAGGCAAGGCACCCAAACACTCTAAGGTGAGAGTACTTAGGTTTGGTTTTAAATAGGATCTCAAATAGCGTTTTATTTTCAAGGAGAGGTGTAGGTGTTCTATTAATGAGGAAGACTGATGTCAGTACACAATCATTCCAGTATCTCATAGGAATCCCACTTGAAATTTTAAGGCTCTAGCAACATTTATGATGTGTTGGTGTTTTCTTTCCACTATGGCGTTTTGTTGAGGTGTTTCAACGCATGTCTTATGGTGTATGATCCCCCTTTTGGAATAGAACTCCTTCATATCAAACTCAGCTCCATTATCACTTCTAATCACCTTAATTTTTACTTCAAATTGGGTTTCAATCATGTTGCAGAAATTCTGCAAAACTTTTGAAGTTTCAGATTTGAGTTTGAGAGTATAAATCCAAGTACATCTGCTAAAGTCATCAACAATGGTAAGGAAATATTTTGATCCATCATAAGCGATTTCATTACATGGTCCCCACAGATCACAATGTACTAATTCAAAACATTTCTTTGACACATGTTGACTAACACCAAATGGCTGTTTATGCAACTTGGCTAGAGGGCAGATATGACATGGTTTGTTGGTATGTTTAAATGTGAGATCGAGGTTCAGTAGGTTTAATCTAGAATCTGAAGGATGCCCCATTCTATAATGTCATAGATCAAATTTTCTGGAATCACTAATCACAGATGCTGATGTGGGAATTTTGTTGATGAAGATAGGTAGAGAATTTGTTAGGGCTGTAGTAGAGACCTCTTCCTGCAGTAAGTGATACAGCCCCTGCCTCACTTTAGCCATTCTAATCGTTTTCCAAGTTAAAAGGTCCTGCACAAAACAAGATTGAGATGAGAAAATGAGACAACAATTTGATGATTCTGTCAATTTTTTGACTGAAATGAGGTTGAAGGAAAAAGATGGAACACACAAAACTTCATCTAAAGTTATTTGTTCTGTTAGTTTGATAGTTTCTATATGAGTAACAGGGACTATATTTCCATTTGGAAGAGTGACTGAGTGTGAGACTTCTCCTTTGATGGTAGTAAAATGTGATGACGAGCAGATCATGTGATCTATGGCTCCGGTGTCTACTATCCAAGGAACATCAGATGTCCTTTTGGGTTTTGTGACATAGGTAGATGAGAAAAAGGAAATACCAGAAATCTTTGGCATTTCAGATTCGTTTGGAGAAGAGGATATAAGAGTTTGCACTTGGTTTGCTGAGGAGGTGTGTGGCTGAGTTCCCTGCAGTTTAAGTAATGCCATAAGCTGATTATATTGCCCTTGAGTTAGAGATACTTGATTGCTGTTAGATCCATGCTCCTGTCCAGTAGCTAAAAAACTTGAAACCTGATTTGCAGAGGATGCGATGCCTTTATGTCTGCCATAGAGTTTGTGACCTGGTGGGTAGCCATGAATTTTGAAACATTTATCCATTGAATGGCCAGGCATTTGACAGTGTGAGCACACTAGTTTATCAGGATTGGCTTTAAAACATTTTTCAATGGAATGGCCTGGTATTTTGCAAAAGGTACAGAAGTATTTCCTCTGAGATCCAATGCTCTGTCTTGGAGTAAACTTTCCCATCATGGCCATGGATTCAGTGTTAGGAGCATCAGTAGATATCTGCCTCCTCTTCTCTTCTTGCTGGATAATTGAATATACTTCGTTCAGGTTAGGGAAAGGCTTAATCAGAAGTATCTGTGCCTTAATTCCCTTGAATGAGTCATTTAAGCCCATGAGGAACTTCATCACCCAATCTCTCTGTTGGTTGGCTACTACAACTCTCAAACCCCTACAGGTGCAATTCGGAATTGATTCATAATTCATCAGTTCATCGAGAAGAGTTTTCAGTTTTGAGAAGTACATACTTACACTGTCTTCATTTTGCATCAAAGCTGCAATTCCATGCTTCACCTCATAGATTCTGGGAGCATTTTGCTGTGCTAATCGTTGCTCAAGTTCCAACCACAATTGGTGTGCCGTCTCTGCATATAAGGTGTTGGTCTTGATGTCAACAGACATGGTGTTTTGTAACCATGTGATCACAATGTCATTGCACCGGAGCCAATGATCCATTAGAGGGCTCTCTGCATTAGCTGGTTCACAGATAGATCCATCAATAAAACCCAACTTATTTTTTATTCGAAGAGCCCTCTTCATCGACCTGGCCCAAGAGTGACAGTTGCTTGAGTCAAGCATCTGAGTAACAAGAAAAGCACCAGAATTTTCATTGGCTCCAATGAAGAATGGGCTGTTAGGCTGAGACGGATCAGCCTGTTCTACAATGGTGTTTGGAGCTTGGTTTTGGTTATTTTCATTTGAGGATTGGTTTTGAATATCATTAACATTTGAGGATTCATTTTGGGCCATCATGGCTCTGATACCATAAAACAAATATAAAAGTAAAACAAGGATAATAAAGAAGGAAGAATTCTATTAATTATGTGAAAGAAAAGAAAGGATACAATGTAAAATGAATTCCAAAAGATACAATCCGGATTCATTCAGCTGCTCTATTTAGACAATTAACTGGAGAATCTTGTAACTAATTGTAACTAATTTACATAACAAATTGAGGCAGAAAACAGAAACCATGTGCACTTCTTCCGTGTCATCTTCTTCTAGAATTTTCCAATATGGTTAGCTGATTCCATGAAGTTGCTGCCATACGCCAATAATGCTAGCTGGTATTTTTGGCTTTCTTCTCACATTTTGACAATAAGTGTATATTTTCATCCAAAGCTGTCGAATTAAAAGCCGAAATAAGGAAGATGAAGATAAAAGATATGGTGGAATATATTAGAAGCAAGCAAGGTGAAATCTTGGACGTTGAAGACCTAGTACATGATACTTTTACTAATATCATTAGCAGTTTTTTGGTTTCGACAAACCTGATTTGCATTAATGGAGAAGATGAAAATGCGAAAAAAGTGAAGGCGTTTCTGGATGAAATAGTTGAAATGGTTTCTGCTCCTGGATTGGGGGATTTATTTCCAATTCTGAAAAGGTTTAACTTTTGGAGCCAAAGCAAAGCTATGGATATATATGGACGAGTAAAATTTATTTGGGGAGATATCATCAAGGAAAGAAGAGCTAGAGGAGACAGCATCAATTCAACTCAAGACTTGTTTGATGTTCTAAATCAAAATTCATTTTCTGATGATCAGATCGGCATTCTATTGATGGTAAAGTGTTGAATACATATATTAAAGTGTTATAGGAATATCACATGTAACGAAGGATTCTCTGTTTAAATCGTAAATGACCAACCCACCCCATTAAATTGAGCATTCTTTAACATTTTAGCTACATGCAGGAGCTATTGATTGCGGGGACAGATTCTACCACGATTACAACAGTGTGGCTAATGGTAGAGTTGATGAGAAATCAAGATATTTTGCAAAGGGTTCGTGATGAAGTTGCTGAGGCCATTGAAGGAGACTCAATAAACGAGTCGTGTTTATCTCGGTCTCCATACTTACAAGCTTGTATAAAGGAAACATTAAGATTTCATCTTCCAGGTCCATTTTTGGTTCCCCATCGAGCAAATAAGACATGGAAAGTGAATAATTACACAATTCCAAAGGACTCAATTGATACGTAAATGTAGTTTAGACCTAATTGATTAGAGTTCGCTAAAATCAGGATAAATTTCATATTTAGCCTCTATTTGGTGGAAATTTAAATCAGATTTTTAATATATTTTGACAAAAGTTGATGAAATATGTGGTTGAAGAAGGAAAAACCATATTGTTTGTTTCCAAAGCTCAGAGAACAATCTATATTTTAGGTGATTTAGTTTTAAAAATGCATATTTCATATTTCATTGTTGCCATCATAAAAAACCAAAAATAAAGGAACGAGAGTAATATAATAATATGAAAGTAAACAAGAACACAAGATTTACGTGGAAAATTCCACCGGTGAGGAGAATTCACCATAAAATCAAAGAATACAATGGTTTTGTATTTTCAACTTGTTTATATCATGATAAAGAGCCAACTATTTAAAGAGTACATGTCAAACTCTAATTATAGTGTCTTAGATGGGAAGATTATCAAACAATTCATCAGATCGCGAAGCAGAACTTGAGCCGGACAAAAGCGACACTCAAGTGGTGCCCTCACAGGCAGCGAGTGGCACTCCTGGTGTTCAAGCAGCAAGCTCACACACAGCGAGCGCCAGACCCCCTGAGCACTCGAACAGGAGATGAGGGCGCAGCTAGCCAAAATGCGGCGACTTCTCCTTGGTCCATCTTTTACACTTCTTCAAGGCCTATTCAACTAAATCACCAATACCCAGCAAAATTTGGATCACACTTCAACTTTTCCATTAGGAATTTATCACGTTATATCGTGTGTTTGATGTTAATTATTCACGAGCTATTTCTGATTAATGGTGGTGTGCCTTGTCCTTTCTTGTCCTCTATAATTTACCTCAGATTGCAATGAAGGAACTGCGAGAGCGAAAGATACCATTCACTATTCAGTGTTACCTCCCTGATGGATGGTTATGTTCTATCATAGGTTTTAGTCTTTATTTTCCAGTCTTTTTTATGCTACATCTGTTAGTTTTTATTTTGGTATAACCCAGTTAATAAGATTGGGATGCTGAAGAATTGATTGTACAAAACTCTTGGAAAAGTCAAGTTGGAGGCGACTAAGACACTCGTGCCTACTTTCTGAAATGGTTGTATTTCTAGTTATGTTTGTGGGAATAGATACGAAAAGTGTCAAGTATCAACTCGACTAATGGACTTGTGAGCATAACTTCTTGTGGACTAAAGTCATGGATGCTAACTCTTATGAATTGTCCTGATTTTGTTTGAATGAATTTTCTGGTCTGAATGTTAAGCAGAGCCTCCATTAAATTTTGTTTTGTTACGATTGCATCACTTTGTAGTAGGTTTTGTTTCACTCAGATCACAACTCTATTCAATTCAATAAGCTTGTCAAATGAAAGAACACGGTATAATATCAGTTACCGGGCTTCGACACAAGTATGAAACGAATTTACTAACTGAAATCTGAACAAACTAAGAATTTATCGTCTCATCTTCACTCTATCCCCTTTTCAATATTTCCATCCCTGTGTGATTCAACATGACGACAGTTAAATTTACTTGTGGTTTAAGAATCTGTAAAGTGTAAACTCTTCAACAAATATAAAGAAAATAAACCCAGAATAAGGTCAGGAAATTGGGAATGAAAACTCTTCACTCAATTGCACATATATTTTTCAACAAGAACTCAAATGGGAACCCAAATGTAATTTTTTTTCTTTTTTTTGTCAGCTTGTTTTTGCAGATATGACTCATTTCAAGGATTTTCTCGTTGTGTTCTGATTTTTTTTTAAAAAAATGTATTTAATGCTTACTTTTAACATTCATGCTCAAGAAAGATCTTTACGGATTTAAATGTGTATAAATGTAAAGAAACAGTATTGAATTTCATATGATTGCTTCTGCTTCAATTTGTGGGGATGCCTCAATTGTAAGGGCTGATTGAATTAAAATTGATGAATTATATCTTGCATGGAGATGGTATTTTCTACTTGCTTGTCCATTTAGTGTTTATAAGCCAAGATTTTCATTATTTTTAGTTAATATTTTCATTTTGATTATGAGGTGGGAAAATCGGATAAGAATCCATTGTATTTATTTTTGTAGGGTGGTTCATTTATATCTGTGATCTACAAAGATCTTTCTGGTTTCTTTCTGCTTAATTTTGGAGTAAATTTGATGAAATATATTTTGAGAAAAGTTCTCAATGAAATATACATATCAACGCCAGTATCTATACCTAGTTAATTTAATTTATTTATATGCAGACTTTTATTGGTCATGCAAATGGCTTTAAATGCTCATTCATCTGTTGATGCATGCAGATGAATTCACAAATGTATTATGACATTTTGATATTTAAAGCTCAAGGTTGGCTGTTTTTCTCAATAACTTTTCTAAACTAATTGATGGCTGAATTATAGTTTATTTGAATATTTTATAAGCTGCTTCTAAAATTTTGTTTCTTCTGACCCTTTTGTTCAAAGATTGTTCAAAGATAGAATAGCTCGAGGGATGTAAAGAATCAGATATATCTGAAACTTTCACAATGAGTGACCATTATTTTAATGACATGACTCCAACTGAATTTGTTGAACATGTGAAGGAGTTTTTTGCCGAGTTTGGTGATCTCGATGTTGAAGAAGTTCTTCAACAGTAGGGATGTCGAATTACTTGTAGCGACTTTCTTCGAAAGCTAAGTATTGGGTTTTGATACCCAATAAATCCTGGACAATGATATTTAAACAGTGTTGGATTATATTTCATAGGCCTCGGCCGATGAGTGAAATAACTATCAACACAATCAATTTAGTGGAAATTACATCCTTCCCTACATTTGGAGATTCAAA
>CAIGRT010075313.1:0-10098 GCA_903798405.1 Fraxinus platypoda | reverse complement strand
TGACTGTACATTTGGCATTTCCCTTCATTTGCTATGTGAATTGTTTCATCAGTTTGGCCAGATAAGAGTCCGTAATAAAATTGTGAGTTGGTGTATTATTTTCCTATGAAGTTGGCATCCATCATATATGATTTTGATATACTCGTTTTCAAGAAAATGACCTTTTGTCAGTGATTAGCTTATTTTGATGATTATATGATTTATAATTTCGCATCAACTTTGTTGTTTCCAATTGCAAAGTCTTATCCCTTAGTTTTCAAGAGGACCCAACTAGAGGCTTTTTAACTTGTGAGACCACATTTACTTAATAAATTATTTTGATATAAGAAAAAGTTAAAAACTTTAGACCCCAACTTGCGACTTTTCGTAATAAGAAGGTTCTCGTGTATAAAATTTGTCCGAACTCTGGGTTTTTGTAGTAGGTCGATTTAACTTTTGAAACATACCATTTTAGTTCTCAACATTTTAATATTGTCATATAAGCTATTTTAGACATTTAGAGAAGGAAATCGTCTATTTAATTGTTAAATAATCAATTTTTAGAAAAAAAAAATGCAATTATACTCTAATTTAAATTTGAAAAAATAAATGAAGAAGCTATAAAAAAAAAAAAGCAAAAATGAAAAGAAAACAATGTAGATGTTGGAACCTATAGCCATTAAAGCAACTTGCTCTGCAATCTATAAAACAGAACATTTTGGACTTTGAACCTTCTATTATTTATTTACATATGATTAATTTATCCCACACATGGGACTGAGAAATTGTATTATACTTCAATTGACAATCTTAATCTTGATTTACTCCTTATTAAGGAGCCAGGAATAGCTTCTACTACTAATTTTTCTTCTACCTCTTGTGGGTTACTCTTCTGAACCAACGAAATACCGATGGTTTGATACATAATAAATTGTCCGTCATTATAGATGAATGGGTTCAATAATCAATATTCATCTTGCCATCAATTGTGGAAGAGTTAAATTCTTCTGAATTAGCATCTCTATGGATGAATACAATTGGCGACCCCAAGATATCAACTCCAGACACAAGAAAATTAAAGAAGTTCGCGATTTAAATTTCTACTTAGAATCATCACTAAAGTTGGTATTTAGATTGTTCTAAACAGACTTCATTTATAATAGAGTTCTAAACAATTGCATCAAATTGTTGATCTGCAAGCAAACCTATCACGCATTGCATCATAATCATAGCACACACATTAGAAGTTGAACTGCTGAAGACACCAAACAAAATTTAAAGTTCTATGCAATTGCAGTTAATGCAAACAACAATTGTAATGCTCATAAGTAGTCCAAGTCTAGGATGGCAGGAGAAAACAGGACAAGTAGAAAATCCACCGGGAAAGTAGGCGCATAGAGTATACGCATACAATATAACAGACGCGATAACTTGCAATGTGTTGGAGCAGTAAGAACTTTCACCCAACATTTACAGTGTACACAAGACGTCTTTTGATCTACCATTCACGAGCTCCTCCATAACTATGAAACTTAAATAAACTTAGAACTAACACATTTGAATCGCAACATCCCAACACATGCTCACAGTGGTCATAAAGCGACGGAATTGAAACTCCAACTTTTAAGAAACTCGCACGTCATACAGTAGATTATCCAAGATATGGAAAAATGAAAGTGAAAACATTCAAGGAGAAGGAATTTTGCGGGCATAGCCCAATACCATCACGAAATCCTTTGCCGACGAACCTATTCTGGCAGATACTCTCTCCTGAGTAGTGGTTTGAAGCCACAGATCAACTAGGTTTTTCATTGTCAATGAGGGAATGACTGGATGCCCCATACATTTGATTTGAACCTACAAAATAACGAGCAGAAAAGTAATTGCCTAAACTAATAACTGCAAAGACAATTTTTTTGCATTTAGTAAATGGTATCATCACAAAACTAGTGTATTGTACGAGTGTCAACGGTCTAGCTTGGCCAGTTTTTAATAGATTTTCAAACCAAACCATTCTAAATGGTTTGAGAAAAAACCAAACCTAAACCCTGACCCCCACTGAAACTTTTAAAAAAAATTATTTGTCCTTTGTTTTAAAAAAAAAAAAAACTTTTTTTTTAATATTATTATATTTTCATTTTGAAAATTTTTGGCAGTTAATTTAGGTCTCCACTTGATCCGAATCCTGACTCCGCTGCTGCTAGTGGGTTATTTAGCCAATTTCAATTTTAATATAAACTTCTTTTGAACTAAAATATGAAAAATTGGTTGAGAAATCGTTCCAAGTGATGAAAATGATTACCTCATCTTCACTTGTAAGATTCAATTTCTTCTTGAGGTACTTCTGAATAAACGAAACTGGTATGTTCCCATCCCTGTGAAGAATGAAACAGACATGAACAAAAAGATAATGCTTCCTTCATAATCTGTTTGATAACAAAAACATGTATTTAATAAGTTCATATACTTAAAAGTCTTTTATAGTACAATATGGAAAAACATCAGCAATTCAAACGTGACTGCACACAAATCACATTATGTTGTTCCTAAGCCATAAGTAACTATGGAAATTCAATCTAAAGCTCCACGATTCAAAAATAAAATAAAATATAGGTAAACAGTTCCTTAGATCTCACCACTACAATTATGGACCATCAATAAATACATCTTCAACTGAATGATAAACTTTGTAGAACTGCAATTCTATTATCTCATACCAGTTTAGCTATTGCTTGGGTGGAAATTTCAAAGACGTAGAAGTTGTAAGTTTTGTATCCCATAGACATAGATAAATGATCGTGCTTAATAACTGATTCAAGTGACAAGAAATGAAATCACAGGCAACTAAAGGGTTCTCTTCATTTGGTATTTGGTAGAATAATCTATACACAAAAGAACTTAAAAATTATAAGTCAATGCAACAATATAAACAGATTCACCCAAATGGAGAGCAGAAAGAAAAACACGGTGAAAAAGCCTGCACAAGTTTAAGGCTCATTATTTCGTTACCACCTAATAAATAATCAGTGAAGTTGGAAGAGTTCGTATTAGGATTGGGCATAGACAACTTGCATCATTGCCCCCCATGAACCCAGAAGGATAATACAATATGACACGACGAACATGCTTGAAGAAAGATTGTATGGTATAGTTTAACTGAAACAGGAAGTTCATACTTTGCTGACTCAGTACAGAAAATTTATTAAGCTATGCAGCTAACCCTATGTAAATAAAGAGGTGGATTGAGCATGTAGCACTTCCCAAGATATCCAAGTATAGTGGTTCTTAAGTAGTAAGTCTGACTAAGTTTTGCCTTCCCAGGCAAAAAACAGTAAGATAAAATTCAATTTTTCAGTCTCCTCTAGCTTCAATACGACCATGTTTCAAAAATAGCCTACAAACAACGATATCTACTCACAACAGTCTAAACTGTAAGCTCTGATGTAAGTTGGTTACTGAAATGATACATTATGATGGCTATACATTAATACATGTTTCGTTAAAAAAGAGAGACTCATATCAATTAGAGAATAATGATGAAGACTGTAACTTCTCACTTGAAAAAGTAGTTAGAAAACAAAACAATAGAAAATCATTTCCTGTTTTAAACTTGATAGACACCAACACTGATGCACAATCGTCATTCATTTCAAGAATTTATTCTGTTGAGGAAGCAAACACATCTTGGGAACTGTTAGATGCTGAGAACCATTCATTAGGGAAAAAGAGCGTTGCTAGTAAAATGACAGTGAAAATGCGGCAGCAACACCGACAATGTAAACAACAGTAAATGACAAGAATATATTAGACATTAATGGTAAATGAATGGAGACTGAAATGTGGCATGATCTCCCACATACACCACAAAAACCCCAGGAGAAAAGTGGCAATCTGACAATTAAGAAGACACTTTTTAACTTTGTATTCATAGTAATGTCAACATCATGCACTTCAAAGATCCCATGAATCACCTTGTGGATTCAATTCATAAGATTCGACTATGAAATTTTTTTCAGTTGGATCGCTCCAAAGCTAGTAAGCTATAATTAATAATAAAACGAAGTGCATCGTCAATGATTTTACAGTTACTGAGTGATGCAGAGAGAGAGAGAGAGAGTGCAGAGAAACTTTAGAGCAATGAAATATAATTGAATCCCCAATAATTGTCTAATTATTCAAAAACAGTAGTCCTGTTTATACACAAAATTTCTAACGAAATGGCAAGTGGCAAATTAAGAAAAAGAAAAGTTTTCTGTCTTATAACTAATAATTATGTTAAGAAAACAAATCAAAATTCAAGAAGATAAATCTGAATTTATTTCTTATTTTTATGTAGGGGTGGACAAAAGGTCTGGACCAAACCAGGACCAAACCGAACCGAAACCGAGAACCAGAACAGAACCGAACCAAAATTGATTTTTAATTTTAATTTTCTATATATATTAATTAGTGGAAACCTTAATTTTGTAATCATTGCAGACAGCTCATTAATTGGAAACAACTCATTAATCGGTTCTAGATCATTGGAGACAACACATTAATTGTGTACACCCTAATTTTGTATTCCTTTGAATAATTTCTCGTTCACTCATTTTCAATTTACACAAAATCGCGACACGCTTGCACCGTATTTCATTACGTCAATAGAGGAGACTCTTTCAAGATCGAAAAATGAAATTCGTCAATCACTAAAAAAAAACCTTTAAACTATTTTTTCACTCTGATTGTTTGATGAATTATTTGTGTTCTTCACAAATAGAAGAAAATTCAATAAACATTCATGGAGTATTAAACAGTTAATGGTTGTCTGTAAAAGTGGAGTATACAATTTTGCATAATCCATCCTTATTGTGGGGGTGCGACGTCAAAACTGCTGCAATTAATTTAGTGAATCATTGTTATTATTTATTAGGCAATCTTTTGTATGCGAATGGAAATTTGTTTCCGCATTCAAATTATGACTATATTTTATTTGTTAGTTTGGACTTCTGTGATCTTGATGATTGATAATTTGAACTTGCTGAATATTTGATATTTATTTTTATTTAGGTATACATTACTAACTTACGGATATGGTACAAGTCCGAATTTAAGAAATAAAACTAGAACCAAACCAAGCCAGAGCCGAATGGTTAGGTTCCAATTTGGTTCCATATCTTTAAAAAACTCATTTGGTTCTATTATCCAAAAAACCACTAGTTCAAGGTTCAATTCGGTTCTCTTGAAACTAGAACGAAATGGAATCATGTCCACCCCCATTTTTATGAATCAATAAGTGCGTTTTTTCGGCAAGTCTTCTATGAAATCTCTGTAACTAAGTTTGCTGATTGGACTAATCAATTCAACCCTGTTGCTAAAGGGACTTCAATACAAGAAGGAAGTTAGCATTCAATCATTCAAAGAATTATCATATTATAAGAAAGCTAACTAATCTAATTGTATTTTCATACTCAGACTAATGTCCGCAAGTTATATATTTAAAGAAAGCTAACTAGAAAGTGCAAGTGAATGTAATTATTGGATCCTAGCTAACTTTGACAGGAACAAAAATACTATTTTTTTGTTAATTGCAGGCCTTGTAAATCACATGACATAAAATATCCAGTATGTCCATGAGTTCACAGCAGTAACAATTATCACACAGGTGGAAATGAAAAGCCAGCTATGACGGCTTATTTTTTATAAGTGTACAGGTAATATTAAACAAAAAAATAACAAATAGAATTTCTGCAAAAGTCCTATATATTTGGGGCTTTATGAACTATTTTCATTTATCTACTATCAATTGATTTATTGATATCCAAAGTATTTGCTAATGAAGTTATATGCCACTAAAGCATCACCTTTATGGAGGATAATGTAGAAGTAACAATACCATAAAAATTATCTTTTAATCTCCATTTATTTCAACAACGTAAATGAAATGAAGTCAATGAGAACTTACTTTATTCTCAAGTAACTTGCAGAAATCTGAGGCAATAGTGCATCTCCTTTCCTGAAAATATATTAGGGAAAAATTAGAGAATGCAGAGAAGTATATAATATGTATAACTACATTTCACCTCTTCAGAAGATTTAATTCTTTGACGACTAAAGTAAATGCTTACTGGTCATCTGAGGCTACTAATGAGAACCAGATTGGATCATTCCTAATTTCCCATTTAGCACTGGTAGCATCGAGCACAGCCTGTGGAACCCTGAACTCTCCAAATTTATGGGTCTTCTTCTGGCGGATCTTGCGCAGCTTTTTAGGTTCATCTGGTTCTTGAGGGGGATTGTTACTGCCTTTCTTCTCATCTTGAACTTTTAATATATTCGCATACTCCTCGTCTTTGGTGTTACAGAGGAGTCCTTCATTGTCATGCAATTGTAGAGCTTCTGATTGAGCAACAGACACTTGCGAAGTCGACGTAGAAGACTTACTCGTATTCGCTGCTTCCACCAGACAATTTAAAGGTTTCCAAAGCTCAACTTTTCCATCCCCTGGCTCAGAACAATTCTCTCTTCCTCTATCAGGACTAGGGTGAACAGATGATTCAGCAGCAGTAGAATTCTGTAACAGCACGATCAGTGAGCATAAAGAGTGATATTTGTGTATGCATGTGGCAGATTGATAAGAGCATATGGCTGTGTATACACGAGGAAACATATATTAGCTTCAGAAGTATATCTCTTACCAGCCTCGTACTCTGAGGAAATTTGTTCAAAGTCGAAGGTGCGCTAGAGCTTTCAGGGTGGTCTTCAACAGGAACTTCGCCTTTCTTAGGAGATTTCTCTATTGTAAAAATGGAGCCTCTTGAAGCTTTTCTTGCAACAGATTTTGATCTTCTTCCAGTCATTCCACTGTATGTTGATACTCTTGGAGTGCTGACCAGGGAAGAGAGAGATCTTTCCTTTCTCTTTGCAGGTAATGTGACTGGAGTCGGAGCCTCCACCTTCCTCCTTTTGTATGGAAATATCTTAGCCCTCATATCTTGCAAATTATGATCCACCCTGATCACCAAATATCAAGTTATAGCCCCTGTTTGATTTAGCTAAAAAGGTTGATAAAAATCTAAGTCAAAGTTAATAATTAATTTTAACCACATATTTTACGGACTTTTATCAATTTTTTGACCACACATTTCATTGACTTATATCAAAATTTACTAAAATCTGATTTTTAGCTAAACCAAACAGGGGCATAAGCTTTAACGAAAGTTTGTGTCTCTCCAAATTTACAAATTCAGGCATTTGCAAGCATTCAAATGGAACCAAAATTTTTGTCATTGAATGAAGCCTATGAAAAGAGCTATAACTCAGATTAAATTTTAGAGTTCTCTGTTAACTATAAGCACCTTTAACTTCATACCTATGTATAATTCGAATGATTAATATATGGGCCGATAGAATGAAAAGTGCTATGATTATGTTACATAGAATTTAATGAAGACTTCCTCTAAGAAAAAAAAGAATTAAATAAAGAGTTGAAATGCTGAACCTGCTTGTGAAAAATACTACACTTACAGTGGAGGTAATATGAGATCCAAATTTCAGTTTACTACAATATAAGTTCAATTATGTACCACACTAACCCAAAGGTACATTCTTCACTTTATGAACAATAAGCTTAGCATTTTAAAAAAGTATGACACAAATGTGAAAGAGAAAAGACACTAATAGGAATCTTAGCGAGGAGCTTGGCAAACCAGACAATGCTCAGTGTTTCAAAGGTATCCAAATGATTTGAGGGCGGTGAGAAATGAATAGATTTTTTATTATTATTTTTTAATTATTGCATGCATTCTCAGTTATCATTCAGAAAATACATTGAAAGAATATCGAGACAATTTGTATATGTACTTCTCTGTGTGTGCGTATGAGAGAGAGTGGATATAAACAAAAACAAGTTTGAAGAAGTATCTGACCTCAACTTTTCCAATGGAGCACATCCTAAATGGATATTGCATATTGGACAGCATTCCATTTCCTCATCAGAGAGCTTCTTATATATGCATTTCCTGCAAACTGCATGATATAGCAAGATTATCAGATTTCTCACTAAAAATTACTGGTACAAACAAAGAAAGAGAATTTCTTGTATCCGTCACAATCTAAACGAGAATAGAAGGCAAATGTCATTATCTGACCTTGAGTTTAAGGACGACCCAACAGTAATCTTGGTTGTAAAGCAGTAGAAAGTGTTCCTATTTTAGGAATAACTATATAAATGGCCAAATATTGCAAAACAACACAGAAACATATACTCTTAAACAACTGACAGTTAAGTCATAATGCTGATATTTACTTCCCTGATTGTTGGTGGATGCCAATAGCACTGATCAATTTTTTTAAATACTAAAATAAAAATAGCTAACCTCTCAAACAACAAGAGGAGAGGCAGAAATTATACACACTTGAAGTTCTAATCTGACGCCAGAACCATAATCCACGGGATGAGGATCAGGAGGTGAGGAGGGAGAAGTCTCATTCAAAACCAATTCAAATTTCGACAATCCTTGGGGAAAAAATAACAAAAGAATACAAAATAAAATTGCTACTTTATATATAATCAATAAATGGTCCAGATATAAACAGGAAATTCAAGGGGACGGAAACTATTCAGCTCGCAGGAATAAGTCTTAAAATCTTCCCATAAGCGTCTATAAAATCCAAGACTCTACACCAGATAATACAAAAAACGTATAGAATATAAAAATTGAAGAAAACCCATAGGCACATATGAAGTAGACAGATCCTTAACAAGCAATTCACGCCAACACGAACCCAGATGCCAAAACACAAAAAACAACCAGACCTCATAGTAAGTCAGAATTTGAGGGATGAACTCTCAAAGGGTATCAAACAACAGAATTCCAAAAAATTACTCAACAAAAAAGCACACTCACACGTATGGAGGCATTCGATAATAGTGGTGGCATCACGGAAGATCTTGTGGCAAAGAGGACATGTCATGCATGGCGAAACGACATCGCGCTTCAACTTCACCACCTGATTCGACATCTCCATGTAATTGTTTCGGGACTTTCTAAATTAACGAAATATATGATAATAATTCATCGTGATTTACGCGGTGCATGCTAGTTCCACAACATGAAACAAGGGATTTACGTTCGTGCCCACTCCTACTTTCTCAGTTGTATCTGCATTAAACTGATAAACCAAAACCCACAAATTATAATCACCAAAACAACAACCTTCGCCTCTAACAACACATATAACCCGGTAAATATTTACCGATGTGGGTTGGATTAGTGTCTTTATGGACCAGTGAATCAGATTAGGGTGGCTGATTTGGGGGAAGGGGACGTGGCTTGGAGGAGTGACGTGTCGTCAGTGATCTATGCGTGGGTTTGGGAGCAGAAATCGAGAGTGGTTAAGAGAGGTTAGAGAGGGGGTTGGGGGAGGAGGCTATTTAGCCCCTGTTAGATGCTCAATGTTTTCCAAATGTATTTTTCCCTCTTTTATTTTTAATCACGTATTTTTTAATAAAATAATATTACATGTAAATTAAAAAAAAAATCTTTATTTTTTAACCACAATTCTCCATCAAAATACTATTTCAAAATACATTTTAAACAAAAAATGAAACTCAAACGTTATTAATTTTTACCTTCGTTCTAAAAAGCTCGTCTAGGCGTCGCTTAAGCGACGTCTAGGCTCGAAGCTTGATGAAAATGCATCGCTTTGAGGCTAAGCGATAATTAAGCGGTCAACAACAATGTTGACCGCTTAAAGCGCGCCTAGGTGCCCTATGCTGCTAGGCGCGCTTTCGCCTTGGAGACCCAATTTTTCTCACTTTTTAAAATATAACCCACAGCCCAAACGAACGATCCAAATTCAGTTGCCCAAAGCCCAAACAAGAATATAGATATTAGCTTAACCCACGGCCCAAAGAAGAAATTCTTCTTCAACCTCAAAAAACCCCCCCTCTCCCATTGCAAGAACTGAGAAGACGGAACTCGGAAGGCAATAACAGAAGACGGTAAGGGGTACATCACCGTGTACATCGGGGTGTACACTCCTCTCACATGGGGGTGGGGTCCACTCGAATAAAAAAATATTTTACACAAGTGGGTCCCACCCCCATGTGAGGGGGTGTAAACCTTGATGTACATC
>CAIGRT010075299.1:0-19733 GCA_903798405.1 Fraxinus platypoda | reverse complement strand
GAGCTTATGGATAGGCCTGGGCTAAAACCTATTCTTTTCTTTTATACCATCCATGTGGTCTACATATAAGCATACAAAAAAAAAAATATCGAACACATTTCTTAGAATAAAGTTATGTACGCACAAAGCTAAAAAAATATAATAGCATTATCAAATTTTTTATGTCATGTTTAGTATCTTTCTTTAATAATATAATAATTTGACAAATTTGCATACTTTGCCCCTATTTGAGACCTCTTTTTTGGGGAAATGTAGTTTAGAATAGTGATTTTTTNCGAACACATTTCTTAGAATAAAGTTATGTACGCACAAAGCTAAAAAAATATAATAGCATTATCAAATTTTTTATGTCATGTTTAGTATCTTTCTTTAATAATATAATAATTTGACAAATTTG
Source organism: Fraxinus platypoda (assembly GCA_903798405.1). Lineage (NCBI taxonomy): Eukaryota > Viridiplantae > Streptophyta > Magnoliopsida > Lamiales > Oleaceae > Fraxinus > Fraxinus platypoda. Next base: position 19,336 of record CAIGRT010075299.1, on the reverse strand, counting down.
CATACTTTGCCCCTATTTGAGACCTCTTTTTTGGGGAAATGTAGTTTAGAATAGTGATTTTTTGGAGAGTGTGGATTAAAAAAGAGTAAAATGTTTTGGATTTGTGTGTAAAATCATTTTATGGGAGAATGTGCGATTGATAATGATTTTTTTAAAAAATTCGTTTTGAGAAAAATGAAGGTCAAATAGGGGCTTTATTTTCACTTCTAGACAATAACAAACTTTCTGATTTTTCAATGTATACTTCTTTTTCTAAATCTCCATTTAAATGATGTATTGTAATCCATTTGATTAACACATAAATCATAAATAAAGGCTAAAGAAAATAAGATAAGAGTAAAAATGGTACTAGCTATGGGTGCATGTGTCAAATTATTATATTCCTTCCTTTTGTTGACATCCTTTAGCTACTAATCTAGTTTTAAAGGTTTGGATCATACTGTCGGTGTTATATTTCGTCAGAAATACCCATTTACACTTAATAGGTTTTGATCCCAATGGTAGATTGACAATTGCCTAGGTGTTATTTGACATTATAAAAACCATTTCATCAATTATAGAATCTTTCCCAAAAAAAAAATTGGAAATCATAAATTCTTTATATGTTTTAGGATTACTTTCGACTTGAAGAACAAATGAAATTGTTCTAACTGTGTTTTCCCTATTTGCTTCTACCAAGCATGCAGTAACCCATTGAGAACTAATCTCATGTGGTCTTAGTATATTTTCTTTACTGGCTCTCTTACTTCTTCAAGGTTTACTAAATTCCACAACATATTTAGCAAATGTTTCTAGTGGTTTTCTCTAATTCGGAATCTTTTCTTGAGTTTCTATTGGAGTTTGAGAAATTTCATCCACACTTCATAAATTCTCGAGAATTCCATGTCCCAGGATTATATAATAATAATGGATGCTAAGTTAAGTAACATATATGCTTTGCTAATTGAAGCATATCCCATGAAGGCACAATTGGTCCCTCTTGGACCCAACTAGGTCCTTTTAGAATTAGTGCTATTTAATAGGCTAAACACCTAAAATTTAAGATATCCATTTCGATTTTCTTCATTTTCACAATTTGTGTGAGAAAAATATGGTGGTACTATAGTGTGACATATGCTCATGACTATTAAGTTTTACATTTATTTAAAACCTCTTACTCACAACATCACACAACATGTAAGGACCATATCACTATGATTAAGGAGCTAAAGTCCGCTAGTCACATACTCTATGATGACTTTGATTCGTTCTCTTCCTGATAATTGGGAACATCTGAAAGTCTATCTAACTTACAATGATAGTATCAAAACTTTTGCTCATGCTGCCTACCATGTTGAACTAGAGGATCAGCGGCTTGGAGCTGCTAAATCCCTTGGACATGCTGTTGTGAATGAGCCTAGTTCTGGAAACGTTTCAGGCTTTAAGCATAAGAAGAACTGGTTCAAAGGCAGGAAAGGGAAAGAAAAAGATTGAAGGATTTCTATTGCCAATATTACACATGCAAATAATGATGTCCCCAAATTATATAGCAATCTAGCAAAAAATAACATAGCATTAATCATCTCAACCAATTCCTATTTTTCCTTTCCATCAAACCATTTCGCTAGGGCACTATGTGCGCTACTTTAATATATTATGTCACGTTGTTCACAAAAGATATTAAATTCATTAGAAAAGTACCCAAAACCTCTTAACACTTTTAAGAATATGAATCGTTTTACTTGGTTTATTTTCAACATCGACTTTATAAACCTTAAACACATTTGACCTATTTTCTACACTTATCCAGGCCATAAAGAGTGGATATTTAAAAGTCTAATTGATTGTATTGCTACTTCATTTGTTTAAATATCGATCATTGCATGATATATTAAGGTTTGGATGGATTTCTACGAAAAAAGTGATAACTGGACAAAGAAGGGTGAAAAAGAAGGAAAAGTGGTTTGGAAAGAAGAAAGGCAAGAGCAAGCTAAAATACGATAACTGTCAGTTGCTGGGTCACTTTGCTCGGAAATGCCATGAGCCAAAAAAGGTAGCTCTTGTAAATATCTTTTAGTGCTATTTTGTTTCTAGCATTATTATAATAAATGAATCTTATCTTTTATGGATTGTAGACTCGAGAGCAACAGACCATTAATCATGGATCAAGAAGCATTTGTGGAGTTTGTGGATATACGTCGGTGACAATGATAGAGTGGAGGTGAAATGGATTGGTACCTGCAAGTTGCATTTGCATTGTGGTCGTACTACTCTCCTTCATGATGTCATGTTTGTACTAGGGACATGAAGGAACTTAATTTCTGTTGTTGTTCTTTTAAATTAGGTTTCAGTTTGAATTTTAGTGGTAACTCTATTTTTATAAACAATGATAATGTATATTATGGATCTGGATATCTTTACAATGGTTTTCTTATGTTGGATTGTGATTCAAACACTTAAAACTAATATGTAAATTGATGTTTTTCTATGAATGTATCTTTTTCTTCTTTTGAACATTTGAATGTTGATACATGTGTATGGCATGCTGGATTAAGACATATTGGGCAAAAGAGAATGAATATGTTAGCTAAAGAAGGCTTGCTAAGTTCAGTCTCTAAGGTTTCATTACCTACTTGTAAACATTGTCTAATCCGAAAAACAACACAAAAACCATTCAGTAAAGCCTTGAGAGCTAAACTTCGATTGCAGTTATCCATTTAGATATATGTGGCCATATGAATGTGACGGCAAGACATGGAGCCTTTTATTTCATTATTTTTATAGATGATTTCACACAGTATGGTTATGTCTATTTGATTTCTCATAAGTTAGAGGCATTAGAATGTTTTAGATAGTATTTAAATGTGGTAGAAAATCAAATAGATGGAAAAGTGAAAGTCTTAAAAACTGACTGAGGGCATGAATATCTATTCGAAGAGTTCAAAGAACTATGTAATGATAAGAAAATCTTTAGACAGCTAACTATTCCCAATATACCACAACGAAATGATGTTGCTGAAAGGAGAAATAAAACATTGCTAGAAATGGTGAGGTCCATGATGTCATAGGCTAACTTACTCATTCCCTATTAAGGAGATGCTTTGTTATCTTCGACCTATATTCTGAATAAAGTTCATTCTAAATTGATACCTACTACACCGTATCAGCTTTTGACAAATAGATCCCCTAATTTGGGTTCTCTTATACATGGGGAATCAATTTTCTATATCTATAATTCCTCAAGCAAGTTTTGAAAATTGGGTCCACGAAGGAAGAAATGTATCTTTATAAGATACTCAAACCAGTCTAAAGAATTTGTATTCTTAGGTAAAAATCAGGTTAGAACTATAACTGAGATAGTAATGTGATGTGATATTTCTTGAGGGAGATTTTCCTAGCAAGGGAGAAATTAAAAAAGGGAAACCATTATTTGAATTAGACAATAGAGTTGTACTTGATGAATCAATTGAGGTGCAAGAAGAAACACTTCCACCTATTGATCCGAGTGGGAGGAATTCATCTCCGACTAACAGGGTCATATCAGAACTTTCACTTCGTAATTATACTAGAAAAAGTATGCCTAAACATCATTTCGAGATTGAATGGCAAGTTTTCCTAGTATTTCCAGAAGATGATGAAGAACAAAATTGGTACAAAAAGCTCTATCATGCCTTGCAAAGAGAAAGTGGAAGAATGCAATAGAAGAAGAGATGAAGTCTGTGAAATCCAATCAAGTCTAGGACTTGGTTGATCTTGTGACTGGTATTATTGGGAACAAATGTGTTTTAAAAATAAAGCGAAGAGTTGATAGAATTATAGATAGGTATAAGGCTTACTTAGCGGCAAAGGATTATACTCAACGGGAGGGTATAGATTATAAAGAAACTTTTTTACCAATAGTAAGATTTACTGCAATTTGCTTACATCCATAGTGGCACGTTTAGATTTAGAATTACATCAAATGACGTAAAGATTGCTTTTCTCAATTGAGAATTAGTTGAAGAAATCTACATGCAACAACCATACAACCAGTAGGTTTCATTAAAACATGCCAAGAGAATAAAGTTTGTAAATTGAATAGATCAATCTATGGCACAGAGCAGTCTTGTATACTTGATATTTGACAAAACAGTTATCTCGTATAATTTTGTCATGATGGATGAAGATCACTATATTTATTTGAAAATACTCAATGAGAAATTTGTAATTTTATCTAAGTAGATGATATCTTATTGGTTGGGAATGATAAGGAGTATATATGAAAACTATTACCAAATGGTTGCCCTCAAATTTTGAAATGAAGAACATAGGTGAAGCAGATTACATATTAGGTGTTAAAATCCATAGAGATCGTTCGAATAGGCTTCTTGCTTTGTTACAAGAGCCATTTATAATGAAAATTCTTAAACGTTTCAAAATAGAGAATTGCAAACCCATTGACACTCTTGTATCGAAAATGAAAAACTCAAGTTCTTCGCATGTGTCCTAAGACTCCTAAGGAAAAAGAAGAAATGTCCAGAGTACCATACTCAAGTCCGGTAGGGAGCTTAATGTATTCTACGATTTGTACTCGCCCTGACATTTGTTATGTCATTGTTTTGGTCGCAGGTATCAATCTAATCTCGGAATGGAGCATTGGAAAGTTGTTAAGAGGATATTGAGATACCTGAAGAATATTTCTAGTTATTTTGCTGTGCTATCAAGAGAATGATTTGTGCTTAATATGATACACAAATGTTGATTGGGTGGACACATAGATGAACACAAATCAATTTTTGGATATGCATTCTTCCTTAATAATGACGCCATTTCTTGGAGTAGCACAAATCAGATATGCATTTCCTTGTCTAAAATAAAAGCATAATTCTTAGCATGTGCTTCAGTGATACATGAAACTATTTGGTTAAGGAGTTTCTTTCGGCATCTAAAAGTCCTTAATGGTGACGTAGCACCAATATTGATTTAATGTGATAATCAGACAACTATTGTATATAGAAAGGACTCCAAGTATCACAACAGAACCAAACACGTTGATACAAAATATAATTTTATAAGAGATGTCATAGGAAAGAAGGAAGTAAGTTTTTAATATATTTCTATGCACCAAATGGTATCTGATCCATTAGTAAACCAATCCTTAGAGATGACTTTATAACTCATGTTAAATCTCTAGGATTGTGTAGAATTTGAATTATATATTATGTAAACTTTTCATATAAGTCTATTAATGAACAATGTTTTGAGTTTATATGTTAAGAGTAATCTTTTGTTGTGATTATTGGATTACTATTTAATATGCGACATAAAGTTTGTCAAACAGGTTGAGATTGGTTCACTCATATGAACAATCGCCTCAAACACTTTGGGATGTGCTGAGATGAGACACAACGATCATGGTGTGTACATGATCTAGTCGCCTTGATGGGGTATCAAGATGTGATTAAAAGTGATTGAAATGGATTTTACTAACCATTAGACATGTTTAATAGCCAGATCGAGTTCTCGATTAGGATTGCCTAGAGGAATAAATATAAGGAGAACTCAAGTTAGATATCGAGGAATATCTAAACTATGATTTATACGGTGTATTTAATTTGTAAGATTAGACATATACCTTAAGAAAGGAAGAAAACACGGTAACACGTGTTTCATACGTGTGCTTTAACAACCAATGAGAATGAAAGAATTGATCTCTGCTTCATTGTACGAATCTTCGAGGCACATATGACCTCACTTATATACCATTATGACTTTTGATTATTTCTCAGAATTTTATTTCGATGTTGCTATTTTAGCATGTTGTCAATAACCATTGTTGATCGATTTGATGGGACATGTCTAGAAAAGTGGTTGACTTGAAATTAAGAGATTCAAGTAAGAAATGAAGATTATTTTATCTAACACCTTAGCTTGTAATACCAATCGGACAATTGTATTAACTATTTGAGTTTTGCAACACAACTGTGAATACATTATAAATGAGAAAGTTGAGTATTTTTTTGATTAATTAAGGGGTCAGAAATACTTGAACTGGTATTACAAAATATATTTAGGGTATAGCAAGAAATATATTTCCTCTTGTAGAGCTTCTATATATCCTTAACATGTGTATAGTGTTGTGTGTTCTTAAATTAACTCGTTGGTCGGACAATCCATTTACATGTATGAACTTGGAGATGTTAAAGATACATATAATTGATATATTATATTAGAATCGGGTTAAACTCATCATGTGTGAGTGGGAGATGTTGAAAAAAAGGGTAACCCATGTGGGTTGACCCGACCTGAATTGAATGGAAATGGGTTTAGGAGGGAGGAGTTGAAAATTAAATTTGAAACTCAACTTCCTACAACCCATAACTTCCATATTCAACTTCCACCACATCAATATCATAGGAAAGAATGCATATTCAAGTTTGAAAAAGGAGAGAAAAATAGATAAGGTAGTATTGAAAGTAAGCAAACCAAAGGCAACTATTCCAACCTTGCTTTGGAATTTTAAGTAAGTTTTACAACTTGGAATTCGATTAGAAGCATGCAAATATGATATATAATATTAATGTCAACTCTTATTTATAATGAATGATTATTATACTTTCACTACATACTGACTAGGCAGCACTACGTCTCCCTTTTCCATCACCCTTATCCCATCCAATCTTCCAATAATTGAACAACATATCTAACTGTTGAAAATGAAGATGATATCGGATTGCTCCGATATCAATTTGTTGAAGAAAATATGAGATTATAGGCAAAATATGAAGTAATTGATCACAAGAACATAAGAACAAAATAATTTGTAGAGTAAAGGAGATTTCACTAAAATATGGAAAAAGAATACAAATATTTTTTGTTTACAATTTTCTCTAACTTAGTCTTTAATAAAATAAAGAACTAAATATATATAGGAGACGTCCAAAACCTTAAAAGTAGAGTTATAGATGGAAATGAATGCTCAAAATGAGTCAAAACGTGAAAACTGGTTCGGGCCGACAAGTCGTCGCTCGAGCACCAGGAGGACGGTGTTGGCGCCGCTCGAACACCAACCCTCGGTACAAAATTTCGATGGCATCGTTCGAGCCGTAGTCTAGCAGCCAGCTAGCGGAATAAGATTCCAAGTAGAACTTCAAATAGAATTCGCCAAATAGACTTTAAATAAGATTCCAAATAGAATTTGGGTCACACACTAATTCTAACAAACTTCACCTTGACACGAATTCAACTAAATTGAACAATTTCAAAGATTCTCCACCTGGAAACAAATTCAACTACAAGGAATAAACTCCAACTCTTCAACAAAAAACACAAACATAATTCTCAATCAAAATTTCTAACTGAAAAATATTCTCTACAACTCTACCACCCAACTAGGGCAAAACTCAATAGCTGACTCATTAACAAAATTCCAAGCACTGGGCTTGGACATCACCAAAAAGGGAAGAAACAAGCCCTGAAACAGAATCACCACAGCTGAATGCATCAAATAAAGGATTTTGGTTAGAATCAACACCCTTAACTACATTCAAAATATCAACTGAATTAGCAACATTGTACATATGTGGAGGCTTATGATAAAAAATGAGTTTGTTACTAACAACTTAATACACCGGCACCGCCGATAATGGTAGCAAAGCGACATTACCCATAATTTTTAAATTCAACTGAGATGTATTCTTCAAAGAAGATCCCAAACTAGACTCCAACCGTACGTAATCTAACTCTAATCCACTTGAGTTCTTGAAATATGCCAATTGTTCTATATAACACTGAAAGAGATATAACTGGGATTTTCTGTCCCTTCAACAAAACGTGGGCTCCTTTACTAAATTTCAGGACTTTACCTTCAATAGTGTACTTGTACCATTTGGAATCAAGAGTACTAAAAAAGATAAGATTTTTCTTCAAATTTGGAACTTTTCTCACTACATCAAGTGTTCTAGCCATCCCATCAAACATCTTTATTCTAACCGGGCCAATACCATCTATCCTACAATGTGTATTATTTTCGATTACCACAACATTTTTCAAAATTGTTTCGCATGTTGAAAATAAATCCCCCATTGTGACACATATGAAAAGTGAAAGCTGTATCAAGAATTCATTCTTCGACTATTTGGAGTCGTAATTAGAAACAAGTAGAAATTCTTCATCACTGTGACAATTTTCTACAATTCTGGCTTCTCTTGAAGTTTCTGATTGTTGATTTGCACTCAATTTTTCTTTATTCTGCAACTTATAACATTTTTTTATCAAGTGCCCTTTCTTCTTGCAATTACTACAAAATTTAACGTTAGATTTTAATTTGCCTCTTGCACGACCATCATCAACAACGAGGCCTTCTCCATGAACCTCAGATTCAACAAAATGCATCATCTTCTCCTTTAAATATAGAGCATCATAGACTTTTTCAATAGCGAGAGTATAACGACCATATAAGATCGTGTACTTAAAAGACATATATGAAGCGGGTAATAAACATAACAAAATCAAACCAAAATCTTCATCATATTTAACATCCAAGGTTTTCAAATCTGCGACTATTTTCTTAAAAATGGTTAGGTGATCTTCAAGGGATATACCTTTTGTCATACGATGAGAATATAAGCGTTGCTTCAAATGTAATTTGTTAGTTAGAATGTTCGTCTTGCATAATTGCTCCAATTTCAACCATAATGAAGCGGCTAACTTCTCCTTCAAAACGTCCTGAAAAATATTATTTGAAAGATGAAGAAGAATCCGAGATAGGGTCTTTCGATCCCTTCGTTACTTCTCCTCCTCACGTCCAAATTGTGGCATCTTGTCAAAACCCAATAACGCGGTGTCCAAATCCATGTGAGCAAGTACAATTCGCATATTTACATGCCACAATGAAAATCTTGTACTACAATCCAAAAGTGGAGTATCATACTTCATGGTTTCCATCACAAAATATCAAGTTGAACTCTTAACTTGATCAAAATCTCGATCTCCCAAGAATTTTCAAGCCTTTGGCTCTAATACCAATTTGTTGAAAATGAAGATGATACCGGATTACTCTAATACCAATTTGTTGAAGAAAATTCGAGATTATAGGCACAATATGAAGTAATTGGTCACATGAACACAAGAACAAAATATTTTGCACATTAAAGGATATTTCACTAAAATATGAAGAAAAAAATACAAAGATAACATATTCTAAAATACAATGAAGAGTTAAATATATATAGGGGACGTTCAAACCCTAAAAGTAGAGTTATAGATGGAAAACAATACTCATAACGCGTCAAAATGCAAAAAGGGACATGGGTTGGACGAGTCGCCGCTCGAGTGTTAGGATTGGCACCGCTCCAACGCTAGGCAGCACCAACTCTTGGAACAGAATTTCGATGGCGTCGCTCAAGTGGTAAACTCTAGCTAGCATAAAAGTGCCAAAAAAATTTCCCTAATCCATTTCTTGACATCTTCGAGTCTAACACAAATTATGACTTTCAATTAGGCTTCGAAATAGAATTTCAACTATAATTCACCAAATAAATTTCTAATAGGATTCCATATAACATTCCAAATAGAATTCAGGTTGCACTCTAGTTCTAACATTAAAACTAGGAAAACAAATTCTTCTTACTTAAAGGTAGGATCACACTTGTTAAATGGTTCTGACATCCATTTATGTCCATCTCTAACAAATTCTCAGATCACGTAGCTGCATTACAAGGATGAGATTGGAAAGTCTATGAGTTATCTTCATTTGGAGAATTCATCTAAAGAAAACGTACACATTGGGCCAAATTGAGTAAACTATGCTTTCCTTATGAAGGAAAATTGGGACTCAGATATATGGCTAATGTGAGTACAACATTTGATTACAAGTTGTGGCGAAAGTTTAGAGCTGAAGAATATCTTTGGACATGGATTATGAAGGCTTTCTTGCCAAAATAACCATCATGCAATTGCCCGACCTAGATTACGGGGCAATCCTAAACCCATCATTCCCATAAGATGAGTGGAGTAAAAACCCGGTCTAAGTGGTTTTACCTAAAAGATAAAGAAAAAAACAAAAACGAAGTTTTTCATGTTATTCCACGGAGTAACCCTCTCAGCCTAGAGGTGTTTTTGGAAATCTTGAGTTGAGGTGTTTCATAATAGTCTAGCTTTAATGTGTGATAAGATCAAGCTCTATACTAAGTTTAATGTGCAAAGCACATCTCGTGTTTGACCTTCTTTCGATATGAAGTCAAACATTTATGGCTCAATGATGAGTCGAGGCATAAGCTAGGACCACTAGCTTTGTCCAACGTCATTAGTTTGAACTTGAATTTTTGTTTTGAACTAGTGATCGAAGGATCTCAACAAATTATCATGAAAAAAATTAAATATTTATTTTTATCAATATTTTAATAGTTCGTTATCTTATTTCTAACTTCATATTTTAGTTTTATCGAGCGCTCTCTTACATCGAGGAAGTTTATTGAAATGAAAAATATTTAGGTTTGATTTTAGGACTGGTCATTGATGTTTTTTTTGTTAAAAGTTTCAAAATGATAGTAGCCACTCAATTTTTTAATGATAATACTAATGGTTACTTGGCTGAAAACGTTAACTTAAAAGCTAACGTGCCACTGTTAAATTCCACCATGCTACTACTGTAAGATTACTTCAACGACTATTTTGAATTTTTTAATAAATTTCAATGACGATTATTTAAATTAATGCAATATATTTATTTTACTACCAAACAAACGAGAGAATATTTTCCATTTCAAAAAGAGGTAATTACAAGAAATGTTCACTTTCAATTTGTTCAATGTCCATTCTGCAATATTTTAGATCAAAATATCCTTGTTAACAATTTATAATTCCACACTAAAGATAAAAATGTGCGTGTATTAAAATTTTTGACACATAACATACCTTACTTTATTTCAAAAGTACACATGTCAAATCACAATAAATGTTATATTTCTCATTGATACAAATATTAAATATCGAGAATTACATTTCAAATGTCAAGAACTTTATGAAATGTAAAGAACTTTCATGTTTGGAATGAAATTTCGATATAGACAAATGAAGTATTAATATAAACAAGATTCAAATATTGATAACATCATTTTTATGTAGTTTCCCATGTAAGCTACTTATTCTTTTCAAAATTCGTGACAAAGTGAAAAAAATATGCTTCATTTTTCACTAAAGGTATAATAGACAATTTAGTACTAAATTTGGATATTTTTACAAGAGTTATCAAAATTAGACACTTTTTAATTGACATGCATGAAATTAGACATTTTTCTAAATTTCTCTTTCAAAAATATTAAAGTGCAATTTATTAGGCAACAGGACTAGATACATTTAACTTTGCATTTTCTAGTTATCCCCATCACATCACTAGGAAAGGAATTGTATCAAGGAAAAGTTGAGAATTTGGAGTGGCGTGGAAAACAAGGCTACTCCATCACAAGAAACAAACTTATGTATTTTCATTCTTCATCCTTTTGTTTTTACTTAATAATATATGGCCCTACTTATTCCAAGCACCACTTTTTAGTCCTTAATCAACTTTCCGATTAGGATTAACAATAAAAAAAAATATCAAAGACTTTTATCAGTACATTTTTTAAATAAATTTGCAAGAAATAATTACTTGTAGGGTATTGAATTATTGTATGATTTATCGACTTAGGGAGTATTTCATAATCTTGAGTGAAATTAAGGTTCATGCACTTTAAGATGACTATTTTTTATTAAATTTTCATTTAAAATATTTCCATTGAAATTTTTTTCTCAATTCAATTATGCTTTTTTCATTGGTCAAATTCAAGTAGCCGTCAATCAATATATTCTCTACTCCGTACATTCCAAGAGAGCTAGATCCCATCCACCCAGCATTTGCCATTTCCACCTACATTCACTGACCAATCTTTACATCGACTTATGTTCGACAAATCCTCATTCTCAACCATCCAATCTATCTTTAATTGCACCATAGTCCGCTATCCTTTTTCAAATCTTTTAGCTCAAGATGAGAACCAATTTTTTTTTTTAATTTAATAAATAAATTACTAATATGTTGAATAATAATTGTAGAAATAATACTTTAGTTTTTAGATTTTAAAAGAAGGCAATAAAAGTAACAAAAGAATGCTTGCCCCATCTGTATTAAAAGTATCAAATTTCCATTCCAAATGAGCCTTCGCATCTACGGCCACAAGACACTCCATTTACATTCCTTTCTGAAGATTTTTGGGTAAATTCCTCTAAAGGTCCTCAATCTTTCATAAATGAGACAAAATATTTTCAATCTTTTATTTGTACACTCATGTCAACAACCTTTTAACATTGTACGTTGTGGTATCCTCATCAAATGAAAGATGGCATAAAATATTGATGCGATCACACTTCATATTTGACTGAAAGGGTAATATTGTCTAAAAATATTATCTTTTATTCTTAAAACAAATGTTGATATATCTAATTACATTAAAATGTTGCTCAATTTGAACATTTTTGCCCTTTTAGTTTAGACATTAAGTGTGTTTCGTATGTCGTACATAGACGTTTTTCATTATGTGGGGATATTGTATACATAGTGTTAAAGATTGGAGATATGAGTTCAAAAGTTAAAGGTTAGGGGCATGATTGTCATATTTATATGGAAGGTTGGGGACCCCATAGGAATTTACCCAAATCATTTTTTTTCTATCGTACGCGGCGGTGCAAGTTAAAGCTTATCATAACTATATTGCCCACCCTTCTATCTCCGGCCGAGCATTTTAAGGCCCTTTTTTCACATTAATCTATCAATAATCGCCCTTTTTAAGTTACTATTTATCGTTCAGGTGAAATATTTTGTTCTCCGATTTTTTTTTTTTCTTGTCGCGTGGATATCAATTTATTTTCTTGTCGCTGAATTATGCAAGTAATTTGATCATTAAAGCTGCCATTTTTTTTCACGTAATTGTATTCTAGTTGTGATTATTAAGGGTGACATCATTTATTGAGCTTGTATGGATAATTTATGAGATAAAATCTGGCTTTTAAAAAAAAAAAAATTTGTTTTGCTATTTTAACTTCGAGGGTGTTTTCCATACACTTTTTTTTTTTCAGAGTTGGTGAATGTTATGAACTTATTTGTTAATGGGTTCAAGCTAGATTTTTGGGTTTATAAAAATGTCATATTATAGGTAAAGTATTTATTTTCTTCTTGTTGGATTATTTAAGTTATTGCTGCTGCTACGTTGAAGCGGCTGTTTTTCATTTAATTATATTGAGGTATGGATAATTTATGAGATAAAATCTGGCTTTATTGTACTTGTTTTGCTATTTGACTTCAATTATGTTCTTTTATTTTTTTCAGTGTGTTTGGTGAAGGCTATCAATTTACTTTTAGTCATGTTTTGAATTTTAATATTAAATTGTTAATGGGTTCGAGTTAATTTTTTGGGTTAGGATTATCCAATTTGTGAGTTACTCTCGACATTTGAATTCTGACTGTATTAGGCTGTTTTTTCATAATATTTATCTCAACCTAGTATGTGAAAGGGCTTTTTTATGGTGTTATTTTTTTCTGAAGGTATCAGATTTACTTGTTGCATCTTTAAGCATCACATTTCAATTTAATATAAGATTTCTCATCGTGTTTCCTAATCATTTGGGTTAAACAATGAGCTCATTTTTCAGTTCACATGATTGAGTTAGAGTTTATGGAGTTAAATTTTTGCTTTAACTAAATGGTATAAAAGCATCATTACCTTGAACTCCTTGGGGAAGATAATCTTTTGGATTTATTCTTTTTTCCTTCAAAACAGTTTCCATTTTATGTGAATTTAAACTTTGTATTGAATTTCAAAGGTCAAGTTTTTATTTTCCTGATGCCAGTCATTTGGCTTTACATGTCACAAAGTGATTTTGAGTGATCAGATGAATTGCTTTTGCATGATCTTGCTATGATATAAAGATGTATTGTTTGGATGTAAATTGAAATTCCTGGTTATTCGGCACTTGTATGTGTGTTAGCATGATTTTACTATGATATAAAGTTGAGCAGTTTTGATTTATCTCCTCTTTTGGCCAACTGATACAAACATCCGTCTCTTTATGCATCATAGGTGTTCATAGTCGTGAATGACTGTAAAAGCTCTCGTGCAATTAGAAAAATATTAGCGTACTATGCTTGCTATCCTATCTGCCAATGTCAGAGGTTTTAATTCGTTAAGTTTGAGATTTCCCATACCAAGAAATTTATTTCAATCATTCCATTTTTGATCCTAGATATCTAACTGTACTGTCATGTATACGTATCTCTTAAAGGTGACATGGCCAATGCTTTAGTTCAGTCAACTAATTTACATTCTTCCATCACCAATGGAAGGAATGGACAATTCAAAGGATCTAATAAAACAAAAGGCACTGCTAAGATGCTTTGTAGCTTTCAAACGACTCCCATAAGATTAGGAAGTTTCTCTGGGCTGCGAGGATCTAATGCCTTGGACATGATACTGAGACAAAAGGGTCAGACACTACAATCAAAGGTAGCAGCCTTCAACTTTGGCAGGAAAGGAAGAAAAAGCCGGGTTGCACCACGAGCCATGTTTGAGCGCTTCACAGAGAAAGCAATAAAGGTCATTATGCTTGCACAGGAGGAGGCAAGACGTCTTGGCCATAATTTTGTTGGAACTGAGCAGATTTTATTGGGACTTATTGGTGAGGGCACTGGCATTGCTGCCAAAGTCCTCAAGTCTATGGGAATAAATTTGAAAGATGCTCGTGTAGAGGTGGAGAAAATAATTGGGAGAGGGAGTGGATTTGTTGCTGTAGAGATACCTTTTACTCCTCGTGCAAAGCGTGTTTTAGAACTCTCACTAGAGGAAGCCCGCCAGCTAGGTAACCTTTTATACTCTTATCCTGCTATTTGTGGTATTTTCTGCATGTGCTGTTGGACTTACTCAAATGCCTTACTGGTGCATGTTCTTGCATAGTTCTTCCTCAATAATTGAAGGCTCTGCATATAAATTGTAGTTTGTAGTTCGCAGTTTGCTGCATCCCGCCCTTTTTCCCTCTTGGTTCTAACCATGTCTGGCATCATTTGAAGTGTTTATGTCTGAGTTGGAAAAAATATGTAATTTGTCATCCATTGGTGTTACAATCCATGTAAATTAGATGTTACTGTTCCTTTTGATTAGGTCACAACTACATAGGATCAGAACACTTGCTGCTGGGATTACTTCGTGAGGGTGAAGGTGTGGCAGCCCGTGTCCTTGAGAATCTGGGTGCTGACCCCAGTAACATTCGCACACAGGCAAGCATCTCTGCTTTTACTTAAGTCTGTGTTTTCTCTTGAACTGATGAAGTGATGAATTTATTTGCTCAAGTAGGTTATTAGAATGGTGGGTGAGAGTGCAGAGGCTGTTGGTGCTGGTGTTGGAGGAGGAAGCTCAGGCAACAAGATGCCTACGTTGGAGGAGTATGGTACCAATTTAACAAAGCTAGCTGAGGAGGTAATTTTCTTTATGTTTTGTCGTTTCTGAAAGTGTTAGTTTCTATAGTGGCCTAATAGGAGTTGGTTTACTTGTTTCATTAGGGTAAACTAGATCCCGTCGTTGGAAGGCAGGCCCAAATTGAACGTGTCACCCAAATTTTGGGGCGGCGTACTAAAAATAACCCTTGCCTCATTGGAGAACCTGGTGTTGGAAAAACAGCTATTGCAGAGGGCCTTGCTCAGAGAATTGCCAATGGGGATGTTCCTGAGACAATTGAGGGGAAAAAGGTAAGCTAGTATATGACTACCGTGACCAGAAGTATCCCAAACATGCATCCTAATATCATTAGGTGTTGTGCATTCAGCTTTTTCCCATTGAAAGACTAAATGTTCCTTTTTGAATCATTCCAGGTTATAACCCTGGATATGGGTCTTCTTGTTGCTGGGACGAAATATCGTGGTGAATTTGAAGAAAGGTTGAAGAAGCTGATGGAGGAAATTAAACAGAGTGATGAAATTATACTTTTCATTGATGAGGTGCACACATTGATTGGTGCAGGAGCTGCAGAGGGAGCAATTGATGCTGCTAACATTTTAAAACCAGCTTTAGCAAGGGGTGAATTACAGGTTAGCACAGCCAAGACAAAACCATAGGAAAATATATTTGACTACGTCATTGCATTCGTAAAAATTGAATCACACTACCTAGTAGATATTATTTGAGAATTTGATACATGCCAGAAGATCATTTCTGGAGACCGTTCCTTATCTTCCCTTTCTTTTCCTGCCCTCGTCAATTTTACAAGTCTGCTTCATACATATCATAAGGGATCTTTCCAATTCAATTATTTTTAAGACAGTAATTCCCTACCTTTTTCCAAAAGAGTCTAAATCATATTTTTGAGGTAATTTTCAATAAAATAATGCATTCTAATTCCTGTTATTCCGTGTAGGATGTACTTGAGAGTTATTGTTCAAGTTGTCTTATCAAGAACTTTACTTATGCTAGGTGATATTTAGGTTATATTGATGAAGATATTGGTGGGTTACTTACACACGCACACAAGCTGCAAATGTTGCTTTGTTTTTCCAGGGAGTGGCCTGCATGCATGTGTGCATTCATCATTAATATAGTGGCCTCGTGGTTCTATTGAAATAAATTTCCTGGTGACCTTCAAATTTTTTATTGTACAACTGAGTTTAACCGGAACGTGTAGTATCTCTTCTATCTTTTTTTAGGCCTTCATATTTGTTGTAGTCTCTCTTCTATCTTTTTTTAGGCCTTCATATTTGTTGTAGTCTCTCTTCTATCTTTTTTTAGGCCTTCATATTTGTTTGATGTCCTTTTAACGTGAATCACTGATAATTGTATAAATTGCAGTGTATTGGGGCCACTACAATAGATGAATACAGAAAGCACATTGAGAAGGATCCAGCACTAGAAAGACGTTTCCAGCCAGTCAAGGTCCCAGAACCTACTGTGGATGAAACCATACAGATTTTGAAAGGACTTCGTGAACGCTATGAAATCCACCACAAGTTACGTTATACTGATGAAGCTTTAGTTGCTGCAGCCCAGCTGTCTTACCAATACATCAGGTACTAGTTTCAGACGTACATATTTTATTCTCTTGATTACAAATTTGCAACTGATTGGTGCTCAAAAAGTGTATTTTTCGGGGGACATATATATATATATATATATATATATATATTTGTATCATACCCATACCAATTGACTTGTTGTTAATGAAAAAGTTAAAAAAAATAAAACAACAATCACGTCTATTATTAACACTGATTTAGCAGCTTCAAGATGTATGCTCTTTTTCATGCATGTTAGTTGTATTGCGATTCTAAAAAAAAGAGTCAAATACTGGTCCCTCAGTCAGCTCTTCACTGAATATTATCTTTACATATTTCAGTGACCGCTTTCTGCCTGATAAAGCAATTGACTTGGTTGATGAAGCTGGTTCCCGGGTTCGACTTCGTCATGCACAAGTATATACCTTTCTTATTTAAGGAATTTTTCTTTTTCAATGGGATCTGCAATGACACTTTTATCTTTTGCAGCTTCCTGAGGAAGCCAGAGAGCTTGAGAAAGAGCTCAGGCAGATCACAAAAGAAAAGAATGAAGCTGTCAGAAGCCAAGACTTTGAAAAGGTTAATAATATTTTAATATTTACTCCCTTTTTTAATAGTTTGATGAAGTTAGGATGTAGGATCGCAATATTTGACATTGCTGTTACCTCTTAAGCTGATTGGATGCTGAGTTTATGAACTATTTAATTTATGTACAGGCTGGGGAGCTACGTGACAGAGAAATGGATCTTAAGGCACAGATATCTACTCTTATCGACAAAAACAAAGAGATGACCAAGGCAGAAAGTGAGGCAGGCGATGCGGGTCCTGTTGTGACAGAAGTTGACATTCAGCATATTGTCTCTTCCTGGACAGGCATCCCTGTTGAGAAAGTGTCTACCGATGAATCTGACCGACTCCTCAAGATGGAGGAGACACTCCACACACGTGTCGTTGGACAGGATGAAGCTGTCAAAGCCATCAGTCGTGCTATCCGCCGTGCCCGTGTTGGGCTCAAAAATCCCAACCGGCCCATTGCTAGCTTCATCTTTTCTGGTCCAACTGGTGTAGGGAAATCAGAACTTGCAAAGGCATTGGCTGCCTACTACTTTGGTTCTGAAGAAGCCATGATCCGGCTTGATATGAGTGAGTTCATGGAGAGGCATACTGTTTCAAAGCTCATTGGTTCACCTCCTGGATATGTTGGTTACACTGAAGGTGGACAGCTTACCGAGGCTGTTCGACGCCGGCCTTATACTGTTGTACTCTTTGATGAGATAGAGAAGGCTCATCCTGACGTCTTCAACATGATGCTTCAAATTCTTGAAGATGGTCGGTTGACTGACAGCAAAGGTAGAACAGTTGATTTCAAGAACACGCTGTTGATCATGACATCAAATGTCGGAAGCAGCGTAATAGAAAAGGGGGGCCGACGAATAGGTTTTGATCTAGATTATGACGAGAAGGATAGCAGTTATAACAGAATCAAGAGCTTGGTGACAGAGGAGTTGAAACAATATTTCAGGCCAGAATTTTTAAATAGATTGGACGAGATGATTGTATTCCGGCAACTCACTAAGCTGGAGGTGAAAGAAATAGCAGATATTATGCTGAAGGAAGTGTTCCAGAGACTGAAAGCCAAGGATATTGAACTTCAGGTGACAGAGAGGTTCAGAGATCGTGTAGTCGAAGAAGGATACAATCCAAGCTATGGGGCAAGACCACTTAGAAGAGCAATTATGAGACTTCTGGAGGATAGCATGGCCGAGAAGATGCTTGCACACGAAATCAAAGAAGGCGATTCAGTTATTGTGGATGTTGATTCTGATGGCAATGTGATTGTTCTTAATGGTAGCAGTGGTGCACCTCCAGAGCCATCTCCTGAGCCGGTTGCTGTGTAGATTCAACATTGCTTCGACGATGAAAGTTTGTTGTTTGTACTACTGTTTTCTATTCGAACAGCGCTATTTATCACCTAGCTGTAGACTCCAAAGCTTAGTTGATAAATTCATGATTAACAGGCTTTATATTTAGAACCTCGGGACATTATGAACATTGTAGTCAGAACGTGCCACGAAGTTAGTTTTTTATTTTCAGAAACTTGATGATTATCAAGACATGTTAAAAGTGTTGTTTTTGCTTTTATTCAGTAATTAATTAATAGCATTATGGCTTTTGCACAGTAGCAAAAAGACAGATTAATGTAGGTGCGTATAGTAGCAACAGTGTTGAACAAGAATATACATTTGTCTTTGTCCACTGACCGGAACACTTGGGAGATCCTATACCAATCACTTTCATTCCTCTCATCAG
>CAIGRT010075281.1:0-13838 GCA_903798405.1 Fraxinus platypoda | reverse complement strand
ATCTCGAATTCTTTAACTGGGCTTTTTCTCTTGGATTATTTTCCTCTCTTGGACCATCTGAATTGGGTTGTACATTTTTGTGTGTCAACAACTATGTAGACTGATGTTGTAACACCAAATGTGCTAAATAGCATTACTCAACATGTTTTGCGTTAAACTGAGCAGTGATCAATAAATTGTCACAAATATCTCCTATTTTTATTGTTATTTAGTTCAGAATAACAAAAATACACATGAAAGCACATTCTTTTATGTGTTTTTTAAGCTGTATTAAACAAATTTTGGGCAGACGAGGCTTGATTGAATCTAAAGTGACGTCCTGCATGAAAGGTTCTGGGGGTGCTACGGTATCCCCCTACAGGATTTGAGTCTGCCTGAGCCCCCTACATGCTTAGCCTTTTGTTGGGTAAGCTGTCCCTATTGGGTTGGGGAAAGAAGGTATGGGTGGTCCAAGAACAACAATGCGAGAGAGCTCTTGGCTTCCGTCTCTCTTCATTATGCCTATATGTTTCCTTAGCCTCGGAGAGATGCGAAACTCTTTTTTTAAAGTCTCGTTTTCTGTATTTCC
Organism: Fraxinus platypoda; assembly: GCA_903798405.1. Classification (NCBI taxonomy): domain Eukaryota; kingdom Viridiplantae; phylum Streptophyta; class Magnoliopsida; order Lamiales; family Oleaceae; genus Fraxinus; species Fraxinus platypoda. Next base: position 13,270 of record CAIGRT010075281.1, on the reverse strand, counting down.
ATTGAGTCAAACGAAGCAAACATGCACATAGCAACTCGAGTTTGCACAGTTTTAGACAATTCTATTGTCAATGTTCTATTTACCAAGTCTATTGAAATATTTTTTTACTGAACCTAAAATGTTTATTTCTCTCATTGATAAAATTGGAGAGAAGGTAGTTATTTTGAAAGTGATGACAATGTTACTGTTTAAATCAAAAATTGTACACCAACAAATTCTCAGGTTCCTTTAACCATCATCTCTTTAGATTTTTTTAACTCCGATCAAAAAATTTTAAAATAAATTTTAAAATTTATAAAATTGGGGACTTTGCTGAGCATCACATATCTTTTATTTTACAATCATGCTACATATACATCATATTTTACACTTTGCCAAATGACAACATATCATTGGACAATTTAAAAAAATAAATAATTTTCCTCCAATCCTTTGTAACACCACATCTACAAAGCAGTAAGATCCTCAGCTACAATAACCCCTCCAAATAGACAAAAATGAACACACCCAGGACAACAAAAATTGGGTTATGTCATTTGTACATCGTGCACACTCATGTTGACACTTGATGTGTGGTCGAAAATAAGTGGATGAAAAAACAGCTTTTTTAAAAAAAAAAAAACTGTCAAATAAGAAAATGCCATGTTGCATGATGTATATAAAGGTGTAGGTCATGAGTCAGAAAACATAAGACAGTACAGAGAAATATAAATATAAAAAAATAAACATTCCATGCCACTTAGAAAAGCCAATTTCATAATCAGACTAAACGAAAGAAAGATTTTTCTTCCTTAATTTTAGGTTCATTTACTTCAATGAAAGGGAAGAAAATTTTCCAAACCCTCATTATTTTATTTGAGCCTCTCTGCATTGTGTGGGTGAACAAATAGCAATGTTGTGATCATAATTAAGCCCCTGATTGATGGTAAATTTTTTTTTTTTTAAAGAATATGCAATTTAAAAGTAGGAAAAAGTTCTAAGTTTACATGTAAAATATTTTATTGTATAAATATGTGGTTGACATAAGTATGAGAATCAAAGAATTTTTTTTTAAAAGAAGACAAACAGAGATTAAGTTGAAATTACATCTTTCGAATTTAACTAATGCCCCTTAAATAAAATCAAAGTAATAAGAATCCATACCAAGAAACAAAAACAAATAATAATGAAAAGTTAAAATCGAGAACGATATCTATTAATCAAAGAGACATGAGCAAACCCCGTGCAGTTACCTAACAAGTGTCATAAATCCTTAAAGAAACAGATAATAAATTGCAGTTTATCTCAACGTTTTCAAGTAGTAAAAATACTAGTGTCAGACTCGGAGATTACTAACATATTCCTTGTATTTTTCCTATTCCACTGTAATCCAATATGTTTTAGCAAAAGACCTGGAACGAGGAATAATGGAAAGAATCTTGACAGACACCCACTCAATTAAATGTACGTGGTGAAAGGAAGGGGGAAGTAGCTGATTTGAAACAGCAATAACAAAAATGAAGAAAGACAATGAAATGCATACCTGAGAAATACATTTATAAATATGCATAAGAACATGAAAATAGAATCATGCTACACTGACAGATTATTTTGCCCACTTCCTTGACAAAATGGCACATGGCATTCTATCATTAGACTTTTTTTTTTTTAAAGTCAGTTTTTGCACCCAATCATCTGTAATCATCTGTTGCTAACAATATACCCATCAAATATAAGGGCAAAGTCATCTGGGAAAATGGCTTAACTCAAGTATATAAAATATCAATCATGCTATATTGCTAGAAAATTGACATAATACCATATGACATTCTATCATTAGACTGTTTAAAACACAATCAACATTTCAATTCAATCATCTTCTGTCACCACTTCATCGGTCACTGCATTTGTCAATTCTTTCTGGCAAAGTGACAATCCATAAAATATAGAGAAGTGGTAAAAGGAATACTGAAACGGAATTAAATTGAAGATTTCAGCAGAAAAGCAAAATTTCTTACCCTGCCAATCAGATTCACATCCAGGAGCACTCCTGCTTCGGTTGTGGCTAACTGGCTATCACGACCCTTTTCCCTTACCAATTTGTAAGTTCTCCAAAAGTGCTTCAGCAAGGCCTGAAATAACCTCACTTTCCATGTCGTCATCTAAAACTGATCCACCAATATTAATTAACTGCTGGACCTGAAGAACAGGTCTGCAGCATATTCTTCTTGTTTAACCCGAAATGACATGGCTGGGAGGGGAGAGGAAAGGATCCCCTTTTTTAGGGGGTTTGGCCCTTGAGGATCAATTGTTTTTAGCTAATTTAGAATCTGCCAATTCTTGGCACAATAGCCTGAAGTAGTCCAATTCTTGATGATCTACAAAAACTATAGCAATCAAAGAGTACGAAAATTACAAGTTATTTGGAAAGCACTTGTAAGAAATTTATCCAAGACTTCAGATTAGAAATCTGCCAATTAGTGTTACAATAACCTGAATCACTCCAACTCTTTTCAGCCTGAGAAGTTGAACGCACAGGTATAATATCTGTTAAAAAAGGTTATCTCGCGCTACATGTCTTGAGAGAGATTGATACCTTGTAATATTTCATATATACACTAATTATTTGAGCTCCAGTTTGCAGTAGTACAAAAATGGATACATGCCTCTTAGACACCTAAAGGGATTCGTGTAGCAGGTGCAGAGCCAAAATAGAACCCATGGATCAATGATGCAACTCCTAATGCTGTGCAGGCAATCCAAAATGAACCAGACCTCTCAGACTCCATCGATATATTGGAGCAACAATGAAGAGATTGCTTGATCTGTCTGCATTAGTTCAGAAAATTATCGACTCTTGTTTTCAAAGCACAATTGATCATGAAGCGTGTTTCTGATTCCTAATATTAAGTTTTGCACGAAGTGCATCAACGCCTTCCTTTCTTGCCGGAGAATTAGCTGCAGCTTGTTCCTTCAGAGCTTCCTTTTCCAATTTCTTCTTTTCAGCATCAGCCAGCTGCTCATTTTCGTCGCGTGCTTTATTAAACATCTTAGTGAAGACAACCAATATTTGAGTCACTGCACATAGGAGCCCAAAACAACCATGATGCTTTCCATAAATCAGAAAAGCATCAACAACATGAAAATCCCCTATTCATTATTTTATATATTTGGCCAAGAAAATTAATTTTGATCTATCATTACTGATATATGGAAGTTCAGAAGTTAATTTATTTGTTATACATGCCTCAACCAAGAAAACAAGCATGTCTTCAATCGATCAAGCAGGGACCCCAGAACTTTATGAGGTGGTTTAGGCACGAAATGCTGGTATTTTAACAGAAAGCGCAATCAACCACCCTAAATATAGTCTACCCACACCTTAATATGAGTTGCTAGAATATCATGCATAAGTCAATTCACAACGTATATAACTGACTTCCACCCTTTTCCTTGGTAAATGATAAAATGTTGCGGACTCCGATGAGGAAATGAGGGATAAAATAAGGAAAGAGAACTGTGAACATTTGTGTCATACAAGCTTGGAATGTTCAAAAACTAAATTAGAAATTCTATCAAACCTTGTTCAAAGGGGCATCGTGCTGGATCTTCACCAAAATACTGTGACAGAGAATCTGCATTTCTTCCCTGCATATAATATATTAGACAACTAAAACAAGCTTTTGATCATGATATTACTTGAAAGGGAAGGTTTTTTTTCCAAGTAGGGCACAGGAGAAGAACAATTAAGCTCACCACTTCAGAATACAGGGCAATAAGCGACCTCACTTCAGCCTCAGCAGTATCAAGGAAACTCTTCAAGACCTAAAAAATACGATTTAAGTAATTTGTCACAACTTCAAATGTTAAATCATCTTTCATTTTGTAGTTAGTTCTTATATTTACAAGCTCTCAAATAGCTTGAATGAATATTGAAGATAACCTGCAGTTTCAAGAGTAATCAGCACCGCCAAAGAAGATTGTCCAAATCAATGAATATTTTTTCCACGTTTAGCATGTCATGAAGTATGAAATTTGGCTTCATGTAAAAATATAGAATAGCACAAAAAGAGCTATCTTGAAAACCTTTAGTGATGAACCAAAACTTCCTATATTCAAGCAAAATAGACAGCATATCACGCGAGTAATCAGAATGAAGGATATAGTAATGAAAAACAGTTATACTCAACTACCCCTTTGATCAGAAGAGGGCAGAGTGAGGAGAACAAGAAGAAAGGCTGATGAAACATCCTTCTAGACCACATTAATAAGACCATGCCAAAGCAGGTTTAGGTCAAATTTTGAGAGGATTTGTCACGAATAAAAATGCCCAGCAAAAAAAATGATATATTCTGTTTGAAGTGATATGATCATCCCTTTTCTTTTAAATTACCTCAAGAAACAAGAAAACAAAATCTACTGAGCTACATGTGATCTCAGCTGGGATTTACTCTTCAATCTATCACCATATACATGTAAGTTTTTCATCATCCAATGCATACACTGAAATGCTTTTTTAACATGTTTAAGTTATTGAACATAATTGTTGAAATGATTTTGTACCGTAAGATACACATCGAAGCATATTCCATTAGTATAGATAAACCATTGAAAATCCACGGTTTGAATAATGAAGGCCAGTAAGCTTCCAAGATATATTTAAAGCACCAAAAGAATATGCAAACTGTAGAATGTAAAAGCAAGAGGTGTTTAAAAAAAAACACAAAGAAAGAAAGAGTCATAAAAACATTTACAACAAATTTAGATTATAAGAGTGATCATGTCTTAGCAAATATGAAACTGTAATCAGACTGTCACCAAAATTAATACCTGAAAGTTTGTGAATGGTAAACTTAAATAATAAATATTTCATGCATACGTACAAACAAAACTAAATAACATAAAACACTGAATAAAATTCAGTTAAAACACAAACATGCTTTGCAACTTATAGGAATGAAAGCAGTTCAACACAATTGCAGGAATATCCAAAGATCAGAGGGTTATAAATGGCGCACAAACACCTACGTAGAGCATATATATTAAGCAAACATGCTTCAAAGTCCAAACTGTAGCAAGGCACTGACAGGGTCACAAACTTATAAATACAGGTAGCATTGATGAATAAGCTGGAGTCCAACTCAGTTCTAACAAAAACATTTCTTTGACTCCTGGGATATTACCATTTGACAAGAATGTTAAGCCAAGAGCATCCATTTAAGAAATGAATTTTTAGTATGTTGAGAAGAGAGAGAATTCAATGAGTTTACAAGACAGGCCCAAGCCCACCACATCCTCAACAGAAATTGCAAGGATTATAGTGCTTGAGAAATTTGATAAATATTTCCTAATTTTTTCCGCTTCCCATGATCCTCACACAAAAAAAAATGTTAAAAAACATTAGATGATTTTTTAATAGATTTCTCTATTGGTCCAAAACCATGTAAAATACACTCAGGTACATACTATCTCTTCATATACAGATTTACAGAATACAACCATTAAAATTCCAATCAACTTTGTGCTTGTGCATTAACCATTCCCAGGGAAACACGTTAGTGAAGATGATAGATGCCAAGCATAAAGTCGTGTCAGCAGTGTCTTATGTTCAAGTCTTGCTCTGTAATTTGTTTATTACAATTAGTTAGTCTAGTATAAATAGACGAGTTTCTCAGGTTTATGTAATTAATTTCATTTATTAATCGAGTCTCCACTTTCACCATTCAGATCATTTCCTCTCTCTCTATTGCTCCTCTTTTCTCTCTCTGCTGGGGTTTGTATCTCCAAATCAAGTATTACAGTTAAATCTACATAGAGGAGTGATGGAAAGCAAAAATACTAGGAGGACTGATAAACAATATTGATAATATTCTGACAGTGAAAACAGTAAGGGGGAAGAACAAAGCACAAAAATTTAACTTAGAGGTAAAAAATTTCTTTACATCAACAGAAGAATATGCCCTTCAGCATGGTCCGAACTCAGGTAGAACCATTAGTCTCATCATAACATCAAACTTAGCAATGTTTGCACAAAATTACACAGATCTGCAATAGTACTTCCTTACCTTCCGAAAGCCCAAAGATACAGCACCATCATTCTCTGATGCAGTGAGTTCCTGTTCAACCTTCTCAAGACCTTTGCTCACTGCTTGCATTTCTTCAGCCAAAGACTTCAGTTGGATCTTGTGTGGACAAATAGAGATAAACAAGCAACAAACACTTCTGAGTCAGCTGTCCCTAAATGACAACAAGCAATGAAGGAATACCTAAAATTACAATGCGTTACACACCTTAGAGGCTGGTTCCACATGTTCAAGATCCTTAACGAAATCTAGCAACTCCGGCATTTTCTCAGCAACAATCTAAAAAGGACGAATAGATAATTAACAAAGCATTACATCCTTAAACTTAATTTTCCAACCGGTAGCCCATATAAGTACTTACGGAAATCTTTAACAACTCCCACATATTTGATACAGGTCGTTACTCAAGCTCTAGGGTAAAGGAAATTCTAAGGGTTTGTCTGAGCCCCATTTTTTGGAGAATGTGTACTTAAAAAGTTGGGAAAATTTTTTAGTTTACGTGAAAAATTATTTTATTGAAGAATGTGTTGTTGAAAATGAGTTTGGGGAAAATGAGCTTTTAAAAAATGGGACTCAAACAGGGGCTAAATAATAATGGTCTCAAGACCAATTAAATTGGCAGAAGTGATACAATCATACAGCAAAGAGATAGTATAAGTACATATATGATGCTCTACCTTACATAAGTAATGCATCAAGGTCATTTTGTTGTTTCTAGCTCGAGTATCAGAAAGTTTAAGAAGACTATCCAACTTGAATCCTATGGCAGATCCTGCAATGCAAATTATAAACAGAAGAAGCACTACTTAAAGTTTATCGACCAACCAAAACAAAGTTCAAACAATAAGGATAATTTTCTAGGGATTAATACCACGTGCAGTGCCCTGATTAAGAGCATTTCCCAAAGTGAGAATTGTCTGCATTATTTGACGTAATTTCAATGATTCTTTGACCTGCCATAATGCACAAGATAATCAAGATGTAGTTGACCCATGATTTATAAAGTTAAACATCAAATCTTAACAAAGTTACCTCCCTAGTAGCATCATTGATTGTATTCAGGTTAGACTTCAAGTCTTTCACCTGAAGAACAAAGTTATTAGAATAAAAAACTACTTTCAATAATATATTTCATGCTCAGCAAGTTCCAAACAAGTATTAAATAACACACCTGACTAGAAAAGGTTATTGTGAATGCAAATACTCTTAATTTAGCTTCCACTCTGGGCACTTTCATTAGTTCCAGGAAAAACTGAAATAGCAACCAATACAACTGTTAAGTAACAAACAGTATTTTTACAATTTCCTTCACCAATCATAAAAATTCAGACCTGTTCACACTTTCCCAGCATCTGCTTATCTCCATTGTAATTCTGAAATGTAAAGAAGCCAGTTAAAAAAAACAATTTATGAGTTCAAACATCCAAATTATAATTTATAACAATATAATATCATGCAATTTTATGAGGACATACGATATAATGAAAGATTCATAGTATGTAAAAACATAACAACCGTTTTAATTTAATTTAGGATAATGGAAATTTGATAGACAGATTCAAGTCTCAAAAATTTGAATGTATAAGTGCAGAGCAAGTTGCAAGTGTTCAATCTACACAAGTTGTAGACAGGAAAACATGATTGAAGGGTGGTCCACAAATAACTTAGAATAAAAGGAAATAGACTTCACTTGCTCATGAGAGATTCAGTTTAATTCAAGTGTAAAAGAAGAAAAGAAAGAAACGAATGAGCATAAAGGGAAAAAAAACAACAATGAAGAAGAAAGGCACTATGCTAAATAACATCATACTAAATATACTTATCAAAATCATATTTTTCCATCAAAAACTAATATGATACTGAAGAAAAGACTTGGCTGATAATATCTTCCTACATATACTTACGAGTAAAATAAGTGTACTTATCAGACTCTTTTTTGCCACAAAAAAACTTACATAATACATATACAGGATTATAGAAGTTACACTAAAAGTTAGATTGTACAATAAATTTTTTTTATTTACTGTATTTGGTAGTTACATTCTATCCATGGCGTAACACAAGGAACTTTTTTTCAAGGGGATCATTTATAACCTAGTTTTTGCTTCTATCGATTGCACGTCATAAAACGTCAATCCTCCATCCATCGCTTCTAACCAATTTAGCATTTTAAATGTTATTTTAAATGCTTATCATTTGGTAGAAAGTTTTGCATGGAACCTGAAATCAATGAGCACCAAAACTGTGGCAGATTAATTTTAAAATACCATGTCATTTTTCCAGACATTATCATAATATTATCAAGAAAATACAGATTCTATCAGTGAATAAAAACACCATAGCAATATAAAGCAAATGAAAAACAAGTGTCCAGTTGGTTTCATGATAGGCGCACCCCAGTATTAATGTACAAGCGGGGTACTGATGAGTCAGATTTGTATTCGTATGAAAGTACGAATTAGTGATAAAAAGAGGACAGTATTAAAAACTATGAATCAATTGAAACTAATAACAAAATAACGGTCCTCAATCTAATAGTTTCATTTAAGATAATTCTAATCTAGTGGATGAGGAAATAAGTAAAAGAAAATGACAATCACTGGAATTGTCAAACTCCAAAAAATTTCATTGCTATGTAGGGAAACAATATAAAATTGAGAAGAAAAAACTAGACATCTTGGTTTTTTGGTCATAACTCACAAATATAATTCATTTTTTTCCAAGTTCCCCACCAATCATTAGGTTATCCTTAATATTTAGTGCGTTCGTCATTTGAAATGCAATGTTCGGAGTTGTGCACATCAACGTGGCACGTGTTCAGTTGAAATTTCCAACTCTACTGGGTCATTTTACCCAAGTGGGACCTATGTGGCTCATCATTACAGCCAAATTCATGAACAATTTGATAAAAGAATTTCCAATTCTGTATCTAAAATGACTGCCATTCATCAATAAAAATGCATTTTTTTTGTCAAAGAACTCTCTTTTGTATTAGTATCATACCACATCATTAGAGAATTGTATCTCACTATATTCATAGGCCAAATTAATCTATGTACTATTGAAGCAAAATAATTGTGTTTGTTAATATTTTGGTTGAATGATCTTCCCGTGAGGGATCTTGACTGAATATTACATAGGGTATTTATTTTTTTTGATAGGTAATTACATAGGGTATTTATCCAAGTATGGTAAATTGGAATCACAACCTAAAATACAATTTATATACATAAATATGGTAATATAAATGGTAATGTTCTGTCAAGCCGTAATCTTCGTGATGATCTCATTGACAATGTTTAGTATGAAGTAGTCTATGTTTCCTTCCCGCGTTTTATTAACTATGCTTGCCAGTATAGAATGACTAGCTACAGCTTTTTAGCTTCTTTATTATAAGCTCCTCTCAGATGGGAAGGCAGAGAAAATCTCCCCCAAGCCTAGTTAAAATAACTTCTATATCATGAGGAAAGCAGAAGAAAGTAAGGGACTGACAAGTTCACAGCAAGAAGCAAACAAATCAGATCAGCTGCACAGATGAAAAGTTAATTTAATGACATTAAATTGATTGTAGATATACACAGAAGCAGTCAAGAAAGACTTATACCCCAAAAGTTGTAAGTTCGACATCAAGTTCAAAAACATGACTAGACTGTACCTACAACTATTCACACTTTGCACACACGCATAAACACAAAAAGAGAGGGAAGAAAAAAATACCTTCAGGGTCTCCATTTCTTCTTTTGTGGGACAGAATTTTATTAGATTCTCAACTTGATCAATGTCCAGGGCTGAAGAATCCAAAGCCAGTATGGCATTCTGGAAAAAAAGCAAGAATCAGCCTCGTGATGTTAATTTATGATTAATCGTTTGTCTATAGCAGCAGGACTTGTAATTAATGTATTGAGTGGAATATAATGGAAACAGTTCACACTACTTTTGTTTAGCTCCAATGAAGAACACGAGATATGCCAATTCTCCAGCACTATTTGATATGAAAAAACATTCTCATAGAGTCATATTAATGTTGCATTAAGATGAAGCCCTTGTTTGAGCCCCATTTTGGGTAAAAATGTGTTTTGGAATAGTGACTTTTTGGAGTGTGTCATTAAAAAATAAGAAAAAGTTAACCTTGAGGGGTTGTTCAATTGGTCAGGCCTTGGGTTTGCTCTCCAATAATCACTGGTTCGAGTCCCCTCAGGATCACTGAGGTGAGTACTCGGCCGTAAACTTCGGGGCCTTGTGGGATTAGTCGAGATGCGCGCAAACTGACCCGGACACCCACGGTTATCCAAAAAAAAAAAAAGTTTCCGGTTTACGAGTAAAATTATTTTATTGGAGAATATGTGGCTAAAAATGAGTTTTGAAAAAATGAGTTTTTGGGAAAATGGGGTTCAAACAAGAGCTAAGCCTATCATATAATTGCATATAGTTGTCATTGGAAGCAATGAAGGCAATCATAAATGCTCTTGAAACACGATTAAAATACTTTTTTTTTTGTGCCTGCCTTCCTTTATGTTGAATCTTCCCCTCTTATTAAAGAGGGGCTTCCTTTAAGGGGTTCAAATGACAATCAACAACATAAGCATCTAAGTCTTGTAAGCCAGTTTCTACGTTTTGCACCACAGTATGCGCTTTCACAGAGGATTGAGATGGAATGATTGAAAGAGAAAGGACATTTACTTAAACGTGTTACAATGCTAATCAAGTCATTGAATTTGAAAATTCCTGATTACTATTAATATAATTAAAATAATTAATTGAAACGATAGACCTGATACATTTCAAGTAAGGTCGTCAAGAAAAGAATGAAATTGAGAAAACGAGCCAATGGTCCAATTATTTAACAAGAAGCAAGTCTTCATCCAAAATAATTACAAAAAGTCTTTGTAGTCAAACAAGAATATATTAAAGACTTTAGAATACGGTAAGTCAGTCCAACAAGAAGAACAACAAGCAAAGCCTCCCATTATTTAACAAGAAGCAAGTCTTCATCCAAAATAATTACGAAAAGTCTTTGTAGTCAAACAAGAATATATTAAAGACTTTAGAATACGGTAAGTCAGTCCAACAAGAAGAACAACAAGCAAAGCCTCCCATTTAACTTGAGTTACGCTACATGAATCCTATTGTCACTGCATTTAATCCAGCACTACTATACTGAAAGGTTCAATTAAATTAAATCTTCTGCCTAACCTCATTTTGTTAATTTTAAAATACTTCTCCCTCTTTCAACCTTTTTTTTTTTTTTGGAATTAAAATAGTTGTTGTGAATGGGAACTTATTTAAGTCAATCCAAGACATGTCACAACTAGCCAAATTGTTCCACACTAACCCCAAACGCTAGAAAAAAAAATTCATATACAAATCAATTACAAAGTTGGCATTTTAAACAATTTCCCAACAACACCAGAAAATAATTGACATTCAACCACACTAAAAATTTGAGTAAGTGAACATGAATAAAGAATAGAACTTACAATCATATCTGGCAGTGGAATCTTAACCTTTGTGAGCATAATTTCACAATTATAGGCTCTACGCAAATCAACCTAACAATAAGAAACACAAAAGAGTAGTAAGTAATCTAAAAACTAGTATAATATGAAGATAATTAACAGCAAATCTTAAGAGAGAAGAAAAAAAAATTGAAATGCAGAATATCAAAATTTTACATTGATAAATGGTATTACATTCTAGATATCAACAAATTACTTTGTTAGTAAAATAATTGAAAAGGGGTAAACGATTTCCCTTTACCAACACTCTTGTTATTATTTATGTATACCTTCAATTGGAGGCAGCTAAATTCATGCATAAAATATATCATACTTCATGGAATAATCAACATTGCAACACATTTAATTCATAATCATAAAGTAAAAGAAGGTCAGAAAGACACTCAGCTATACCAATATACAACTATTTTATTTAGCTTCTGTTTTATGGCCATTATTTTGAAAAAATGGAGTTTTAAATAGTGATTTTTTTCGGAAAATGTACGGTTAAAAAGTAAGGAAAAATTTTGGGTTTATGTGCAAAATATTTTATTGTGAAAATGTGTGATTGAAAATGAGTATGAGAATTAAAGTGTTCTATTTTAAAGGGAGACAAATAGGGGCTTAGTTTTAAAGGTAAAGAATCTGCTCCAGAAGTAAAAGGTAACAAAAGTACACATTTTAGACCCAAGTTAATCTCTCTCGTCCTGGTGACTGCAATATTCTAATAATTCAATTTTAAGAGATTAATTAAGTGAATCTTCTAGTCACATAAATATGTATATTGGCAAAATTTCTGATGAATGGTAAAAACTTCCAATTTTAAGGAAGTAGAAACTGTCATTGAATATATATTCCTTTCAATTGATATCATGATTCAAGGGAAAATGATGATCTTTTATGGTACCTGTCTTAATTATACTGCAGATGAGATTTATCACTCTTCTTTTTTTTTTGGCCATAAATATTAGGTTTTCAAGGTGCAATTAATATATCTCAATCATAAGCAGTATGAACATGACCTTAATTTAAGTTACATCAGTCAGTAAGTTCAAATTAACATTTTTTTATGGAATACTGAAAACAAGGAACATTATTCACTTGCCAATTGCACTTTTTCGGGTTTGTTAATTTTTGAACCACGTTGGCCTCCAGCCTTACTAGCGCTGTCTGATGCAGATGCCACCGAGAACAGACTCTCGAGCTCTGATATATCAATTTCAGGAGCCCTATGAAATCATCAATGATGTGGAATCAGAATTTCACATAATAAGGTGTTACCAGAATAACATTAGAAAAACAGAGAGCATAGAAATGAGTTCCATTTTATCTTTATTGAACTCATTCTGTAATGGAAGTCAATTGAATCATAATAAAATACTGCATAACAATATTTGTAGTCAGCATACCTCGACTGACTTTCCTGTTTCTGAGAATCAGCCCACAAACTCCCTTGCACTGCACGTGTCACTTTCACCCAATGTAAAGGCTTAAGTGATGCTTTTTTAGGTGGTATTGAAGAACCAGTGAAGCCTCGCCCTCTTCCATGACTTGTTGATCCTGACACAACTCTTCCCCTTCCAATAGATGAAGGCGGTGGTGGTGGTACATTGAAGCTCTTTCCACCAGGTAGTGAAGGTGGAGCTGGTGCTGAATTGAGACCTGAAGGTGGTGGAGGTGGAGGTGGAGCTGAATTGCGACCTGAAGGTGGTG
>CAIGRT010075276.1:0-14358 GCA_903798405.1 Fraxinus platypoda | reverse complement strand
TTCACGGAACTCGGGGCGTTACAGGCAGAAAATATATAATCCTTCTCCCACAGCTCTCATAGCATCTCCCAGCACAGTAAATGATCCAGCATGGTATGCAGAAACAGGATCTAGCAATCACATCACTGCTGACAAATGAAATATCACCTTTGCAAATGAGTACACTGGTAAGGAAAAAATCATGGTAGGAAATGGAAGTAAGTTACACATTTCACATTTTGGAAACACACATATTCCAGCCTTAAATGATAAAACATTGATGCTATACAAATTGCTACATGTGCCTGAAATCAAGAAAAACCTTATCAGTGTCTCAAAGTTAACTTCAGATAATCAAGTTTTCATAGAATTTCATCATAATTGCTATTTTGTCAAGGACATGTAAACGAAGGAAGTGATGCTACAAGGGAAGCTTAAGGAAGGGCTATATCAACTGGACCTTTCTCACCAAAGCACCAAGTATCTCCCTCAGCAGTCAAGTATCTCAAATAAATCCTACTGCAATCTATCTTCTACTCATTCCAGTCAAGAGTCCTTTGTTAACTCCTTTGTTAATTCCACTCAAGAGTCTTTAGTTTCCAAAGTTGATGTTTGCCACAAGAGACTTGGTCATCCATCCAGCCTAGTGATGACTCAAGTTCTCAAAATTTGTAATCTTAAAGTTAAAAAAAATGATATCAAATCATTTTGCAATGCATGTCAACTTGGCAAGGCTCATTTGTTGCCTTTTCCCCGGTCTTCATCACGTGCCAAAGTCCCTTTAGAATTGGTATACACAGATGTATGGGGACCTGCACCAGTTCTATCCACCTCAGGCTTCAAATATTATATAACTTTCCTAGATGACTTCAGTAGGTTCACTTGGATTTACCCTTTAAAATAGAAATAAAAAACATTGAATGTGTTTATCCAATTTAAGAAACTTGTTGAAAACAAACTGGCTAGCAAAATAAAAACTCTACAAGCTCACTGGGGAGGAGAGTACAGAAGTTTCTCAAACCTCCCGACACAAAAAAGAATTGAATTTAGACATCCATGCCCTTATATATCAGCACAAAATGGTAGAATAGAGAGAAATCATAGACATATAACTGAGACCAGCCTGACACTATTGGCTCAAGCTCAACTGCCATTAAAGTATTGGTGGGATCCTTTCAAACTGCCACATACCTCATAAATACACTACCTACACCCACTTTTAAACTACAATCTCCTTACCTAGCCCTACATAAAAAGGATCCTAACTATAAAGGACTAAAAGTCTTTGGTTGTGCTTGCTACCCTTGCCTAAGACCTTACCAAAGACACAAGTTTAGTTTTCACTCCACAAAGTGAATCTTCCTTGGTTACAGTGAATCCCATAAAGGCTATAAATGTATAAGTTCAACAGGAAAGTTATACATCTCAAGACATGTAGTGTTCAATGAATTGGAGTTTCCTTTTGAGTCCTCATTCACTGTAAAAAAATCAACCAAAGTCATTAGTGCCTGAAATGATTGTGCCTTACATCCATCTTCCTTCTGAACTAAACAACTCTATCACTACTTTAAGTCCTATTGATACAACTCAATCTGAAGCAACTCATGTTGAACATCACTCACTTTCTGACCTGAGTGACAATCAGCACGAAAATGTACTCCATGATGACAATCCAGAAGAGTTTGACAGAAATGGAACTGAAGGAAATGTTGAAACAGAATCTGTATAATTGGAATCTAATATGTTGCAGAATAATGAAATACCTGAAGGTACTCAGCAGTCAATTGAAAACTAGAGACCTCAACAAGAAGCAAGAAACTAGAATAAGCATCCTATGATCTAGAGGAAAGGCTGGGGTGTTCAAACCTAAAATTTACTTGACAAAATCAGCTGACAAAGTTTCAGAGTTCCCTGAACCCAAAAGTGTGAAAGAAGCAATGATGAATGCAGATTGGAGGAAAGCCATGGAAGAAGAATTCAATGCCCTAACAAAACCAGAACCTGGAAACTTGTACCTCCATCACCTACCTATAACATAGTAGGAAATAAATAGATCTTCAAAATTAAGCAAAACACAGATGGATCAGTACAGAGGTTCAAAGCCAGATTGGTAGCCAAAGGTTTCAACCAAGCTCCTGGAATTGATTTCTATAAGACTTTTAGTCCAGTCATTAAACCATCAACTCTAAGAATTATGCTTACTTTGGCAGTTGCAAAGGATTGGACTATTAGACAAGTAGACATTAATAATGCCTTCCTGAACGAGGAACTAGAAGAGACGGTCTATATGAATAAGCCAGAAGGTTTCATAGATAAGTCAAGGCCCAATTATGTGTGCAAACTTGAAAAGACACTATATGGATTGAAGCAGGCACCTAGGGCATGGTATGACAAATTGAAAGTAACGTTCTTGAGCTGGAAATTCAAACAATATGTGGCAGACACTTCATTGTTTTATTTCAAGAATAAAAGGCAGGTGATCTTTGCACTAATCTATGTGGATGACATTGTTATAACAGGTAATGACAAGAACTTAGTGCAAAGTTTCATAAATACACTGAACAAAAAATTTGTACTAAAGGACATGGGACGATTACATCACTTTCTTGGAATAGAGGTAGTGTGGCACGATCCAGGTCTCCATCTCACTCAGACAAGGTACATTGCTGATCTACTCAAGAAGTTCGAGCTACAAAACTTAAAACCATGCCCTACACCTATCCTCGCTTGCAAAACAATCTCCAAATCTGATGGAGAAATACTAGTGAACCCACAATCTACAAAAGTGCAGTGGGAGCATTGCAGTACCACACACACACTAGACCAGATATTACATTTGCTGTCAACGAACTAAGAAATTTTTTGGCACATTGGTAGGTACTGAAGAGGGTATTAAGGTATCTTAAAGGTACAATGAACCATGGTTTATGGATTCAAAGAAACGACATATTAAGTCTAAATGGTTACTCAGATGCAGATTGGGCCTCATGTCTGGATGATAGAAGACCAACCACAGGCTACTGCATCTATCTAGGAGATAACTTGATAGCATGGTCTTCAAAGAAACAACATGTTGTGGTACGATCAAGCACAGAGTCTGAATACAGGACACTTGCATCAACTGCTTTAGAGATTGCTTGGATTCAGTCATTGTTTCAAGAACTGGAGCTTCCACTAGCTGCAAGTCCAACTCTATGGTATGACAACATAAGTGCAAGGGCATTGGCTGCAAACCCAGTGTATCATGCCCGAACAAAACATAAAGAGTTAGACATTCACTTCATCAGAGATAAGGTACTTGCAAAGAAGCTGGAGGTGAAATATGTGCCTACTTCAGATCAGATTGTAGATCTATTGACAAAAGGACTTAATCACTCCAGGTTTCTCTTTTTAAAAGACAAGCTTGGAGTTACCTCTGTACCGTCCAGCTTGAAGGGAGGGTGTTGAGAATTAACTTGAACACATCAACATTGAATTAGCTCCACATCAGCTATGGTTCTTCCCAGCTCACTTAAGAAATCAACAACCTCTCTCCTTGCTGTCTAAAACGGTTTCTCTGCTTGCTTTTGGACCACCAGATTTGTTGTATAAAGATTCCCAACATGATCCATAAAATCAGGAACCAACTAACAACCACAAGTTCTAGACTATTCTTGTAACATTTCTTTGTATTATATATTTCCCTCTAGTAGTGTAGCTACTAGTTGAAATTTATATTGATTCAAGAATGATGATCAAGGGAGGTAATACAAATGGAATTTTAGTAACAGAAGATTTCCATTGCTAATAGTAAGGAATGCTAACCAATTACCAACAGCTTATTATTGAATTATTTTTTAATAATTAATTGAAATTACCGAAAAATTTACTAATGGAATAATTCTGTTGTTAAAATGTTATTACTAATTTGTTGGTAAAAATGAAAAAATAAATATAAAAAAAATTAAAAAAATCTTGATTGTAAAATTTAAAAAGAAAATAATATATTAAAATTATATTAAAAATTATTGAACGAAAACCAGAAAATTTTGGAGGGAAAATATATTAAAAGTTCATAAAACATTATTTATGAATAAATTATACACAAATTTTATATAACCACAAGTTTTATAAATTAAATTTCTTTCTCTATTAAATTTATATGTACTTATATTTAATTTAATCAATTTGGAAAACAAAAAAAAAAGTACGCTGTAAATATTATAGTATTTTTGAAATTTTTTTATATCATTGCATCTTTAGTCATTATGATTATTGTATCTCTGGTAACCTTAATTCTTTTTTATAAATATGGGTCTTTGGTTATTAATAAAACACTAATTTATTGACTTCTCTTATTCTCTCTTTTCATAACACGTTATCAGTACAATTCTCTAAAATTTATAGCAATTAGTTTGAAGCGCTCAAATTATTCATTAGGAAATTACAAGAAATGTCCACTTTCACATGATCATATATAAAAATGTCCAAAATTTGTTCAATGTCCATTTTGCAATATTTTAGATAAAAATATCATTGTTAACAATTTATAATTCCACACTAAAGACAAAAATGCGCATACAATTAAAACATTTGTTGGCCAATAAAATTTTGACACACAACCTACCCTACTTATTTCAAAAGCATACATGTCAAATTACAATAAATTTTATATTTCTCATTGACACATATATTGAGTATCAAGAGCTTCAAAAATCAAGAACTTTATGAAATTTACAGAATGAAATCTCGTTGTAGACAAATGAAGTATCAAGATTAATATGGTTCAAATATTGATAACAATTTTTAAAATGTCGAGAATGTCATTTTAATGTATTTCTCGTGGAAGCTACTTTTTCTTCTCGAAATTTGTGACAAATTAAAAAAAAATTGTTTCTTTTTTCATTAAGAGTATAATAGATAATTTAGTATTAAATTTGACCATTTTTATAAAAGTTATTAAAATTACACACTTTTAAATTGATAAGCATGGAATTAGACATTTTGTGAATCCGTCGTTGTTCGTCGTATGCACAAACCACCACGGTGTGAATACACATCACTTTCAGTATCCTGTAATCCTTACTTCTTTGTAATGATTGCTTCTTCTTTTTAAATTATTTGTAATCATTATTTAAAAACCCAATTTGACAAATCCAATTTACAAATTCAATCTATGCCGTCCAATTTGCAAATCCTTTATTTACAACTTCAATGCAATCATTACGTTTGCCTGTACAAGTCTTTCTCTCGCTCGCTCTCGTCAGAAAGCTCAAGTTTCAGCACTCTTTTAAGGGTTCCGCTTGGTGTACAGGAGCGAGTTTCATAGAAATTTTACAGGGGGTGATGTGGCAATAATTAAATACAAAAGAAAAGAAACCAAAAATAAGGCAAGCGGAACCCATTCAGAATTGACTTTCATTTCTCCCCAAAATGGAAGCCCTTCAACCTCTCCATTCCCATATCCACTTTCCTCTGTTCACGTCGGTAAGACTACACGATCGGAATCATCTCCATCTCTGGCCAGATACAAAATCAGAGAAGAACAAAAAGAAGCAACCGGACCCAGAAGTTTTTGCCGACATCGAAAATTGTCTAGCCCTGCTCCAAACTTCCGCCGTCGTGAAAGGACCACCACAAAAATATCCTCCTCTCGCTGGCGCTCGACGACAACTAAAGAACACACATCTTTGCGTATTCACACCTCAAGTAAGTGTTTGGCATCTAATTACGGAGATGAGCCATAAATGATTTATGAATGTTTTTACATGTTTTGTCTGTGTTTTGTTAGTTCATACATGAGTAAAAAAAGTTATGGTTGTGAAATTTTCATGTTTGAGTATTTCCTTTACTGCTCTGGACATCATAAAATGGGCACGTTCCTGTTGATCTTCCTGTCACTGATTACAGTTTATCATATGAAGTGCTAATTTCATTTATGTGGTGTTTTATCGTCTCAGAATGAGAGAAAGGAATGTTGGAATTTGTTATAGTTGTCGAAGTAGGTGGCATTCGTTCGAGGAATGCATGAGAAAATGTCGCTGCCCATGGTGTCCACATGGATTTCAAAAATGTTTTGAAGTTGAAAAGGACACACCTAACAAAGGGCAATTATTTAGCACTTGCTGTAATAAATGAGGGTTTTTTGATTGGGTGAAAGAAGGAGAATCAAGCGAAGAATCAAGTAATGTTAACGAAGTGAAGAATGTTGCCGCAAACGGGGAAGTAGAAGATTTGCCAAGCATGCTCTACACTTTTGCTCGAATAACTAAGAAATGTGACGTCGAGGTTTCATTGAATGTGACATTCAGCAAGGAAAAAGGAAGTTTGGAAGAAGGAACGGGGCCGACTTGATTATTAATATTTGCGTCGATGGATAATTCAAGTTATATTTGTAATTCAAAAACTTATGTAGCTTAACTATGTATTTTATGTCGGAAACAGTTGGAATTTATTGTAAATACATTTTATGTGGCTTCATTACATATTATCAATTCTATTTCCATTTTCATAAATGATGAATGAAAGACATAAGTTTGAAGTTCATTTCGCAAGGTTGAAGTTGTACTTTCTTTATGAATTGGGAAGATATTTTGTCTCTTGGGAAACAAGAGAGACTGAAACTAGAAGCTTATTCTAATTGAGGGTAAATGAGAGCTTCTTACAATTGAGGTTTCATTCATGTGCTAGAATGTGAAAGATATAAGTTGTTTTTTGCTAAACATAGTGTAGTTTTTCGTAATACAATGATTGGAATATATGTGCTAGAATGAAATTGGTAACACTTAAGGGAACGATAAATTGGGAAAAAAAAACTAACTTCATTAAACACTGGAGGAAGACTATAAATACAATAAGACAAAAAAAAAAAGCCTACCAAAACTATTACAAAAATAGAAACTATGTTATAGCTGCAATCAAGAGCCATTGTTTAAGTGGACCAAAACTATTACAAAATATTCACTATATTATAGCTGCAATCAAGAGCCATTGTGCAAGAAAATTTATCCCCAATGAAATCAACACCATTCATCCATTAGAGTGGCACCAAGAAAATTATCCCCAAGCATTGCAAGGCATAGCAGCTGAAACAAATGGAAAGCTCTATTATCACCATGTAACAGAAGAAAGGGGAAGCAATCATGCGAAACCACATATTCATAACGTAGAAAATAGAAAATGTGTATTGCCAGTCTTGTACATTTCCTTTTAACATATATTCAATCGTATTTGGGTCAAATTGTCGAAGGAATGGAGTAAATTCTCACACATATTAGCCTATAGCATTTCCTATGATGCCTCATCAACCGGAAGCATCAGAATTACTTTTAAGCTTTAGCTAACTAATTGGCAGATGATGGCCGACTGGGAGAAAATGAAAGGCCAACTAATTGGAGCTGATATGGTAGATAAATAGATGTTTATTCCTGATGATTCCTTCAAAAATGACTCGTTAGAGGGAGATACCTTGTGAGACCATCATTTCCTATAAATTTTCTATATATAGCATAATCCATTTAATAACTAGTCTACTCATTTTCTAGATCTTTGGACCTTTTCCTTAATTAATGAATATGTCTCTGATTCTTGACCTTTCTGTTACAGTTTTACATTTTCCACCTAATACAACCATAAGAGGAGTAGAAGGGAATTTGCATAGTGCAATTATGTTGCAATTAAATAAAAAAATACCAGTTCTTCATGGTCCAATTTTGCGACCAGTGCAACAAAACCTTGAAGCATTTCACCAGTTCAAAAAGATGGACCACCATGTTGAGGCATATGTGAATAGTAGTATGAAAATGGTTGACTTGTCATATAATATGAAAATTAGTACATGTTTATGAACAAATCATTTTCAAATGTAATGAATTAAACTTGTGATCACCTTGTGTATTGAATATGACATTTGTTGACAATGGAGGGATCACAGTTGATGTTAGTAAGGGTTGTGTAAATGCATGTCCTCCGACATCTCCCTACACTATGCTACAATTTAAATAAAACTTAAAAAAAGGTAATTACTATGAACTTACTCACCAACAATAGCTGTGAATATGACAGCGGTGTCTGCGTTGAACATTGCTCTTTTGATGCATCTAATTCAGGTTCAGCCGCTTCGATATTACTCTTCCTTGAGCTCGGTCTCTTTCCTTTGGTTGACATTGAATTTGCCTGCATTTACGTTCAAGTTAAATTATAATTTGAATTCGGGTTCTAATACAATTGAGATGCGAACAAACAAACAAACCGCTGATTTAGTTGATGTCGACTCCAATGTACCTTTTCTCCGAAGTCTTCGGGGTACGCCCTTTCTCTTCAAGCATTTTGGATCTCGTATGCTGTCGCTGGCAGTAGTTTGAGTGTCAATACACTGAGAGGATAAATGCATAGTATGCTGTGAAATGATATTGCATCCACTTGACGACTTTCTAAACATCAGCTCTATAGTTTGCCATTTTATCCAATCCAATATTGCACGTGTTCACCCTTCATCATCCGCAGCAAGGTCAGCCACCTCCGCAAAAGCATGACACATACTGTCATATCTCAACTATTCTGGAGTACTAACCAAACCATCATAATTCACGAAAACCCTTGTGTGTACTCTACTGACATCTCTCCTCCACCTCCGCAGTGTGTACTGCTCAGGTAACCACGAAACATCATTCCGAATCAATACCGCAATCGCATGCCTGCAAATAATACCTCGGAATTCGAACAAGTGGCAGCTGCATATAAATTCACAGCTCTCCCTCTTAAATGAGACATACAAAGTTTTTTTCTTCCGGTGGTTTCCATAGAGGACATCCTCATGTACCTCATACATCATCCCAGAAGATCCCTCCGAAACAGACATGAGGTCACAATATACTTTACCCTTGAACTCATCTTGGACTTTCTTGAACTTCGAAATGGTATAAACTGATTGAAAATGCTTTTCAATCTCATAATTTATTGCACACGGTACAATTTATGAGTATGACCTGAAATTAGCCTAGACCTCGTACTGTTTGACAAACTGTTTCAAAGTGGTCTTCGAATGGACATAATCGTCAAAGAACGCGTTCATACTCTTACTTTATTGAGTTGTAGACATCCTGGCCCAAAAAGTAGTGTTCAAAAAGCACAAAACCCAACGGCCTCTATTATCGTACAATCCTGACAACCAAACATTATCAAGCAACTCATGCGTATCGATCATCTGTTTCAAACCTTCTTCGAATTCTTCAATAGTCTATGAATCATAAACTAAGTGATGTATAGTGAAAAGTATCAAAGTCTTATCAACGTGGTAGCCAAACCTCTCCGACAACTTCTTCAAAATTTGCCACAGACACCACCCGTGCTTTGTATCTGTAAAAACGATCTCAATTGCATTTTGCATGGCCCTATCTTGATCAGTAATTATTCAATGGGGTACTTGACCGTGCATGTACTGAAGCCATGTCCTGAACAGCCAGACAAAGGTATTTGTGTCCTCATTCAATATAACCCACAACCAAACAATGTTGATTGCCCATGATGATTCACACCTATAAAAGGTGCGAAAGGCATGTCGTACTTATTTGTGAGGTAGGTGGTATCAAATGTAACAACATCACCGAACTCCTTATATGCCTGCCTACACCTATTATTAGACCAAAATACATTCTTCAGTCGAGACTCATCATCTACATCCATACTGAAGTAAAAACCCGAGCACTGTGCTTGCATTTTCGAAAATAAGATTGTATTGCGGTCGCATCTCCTTCTCCAAGTCGTAGTCGCCTCACTTGGTCAATATAATTGCGACAATCCTTTATCACACATGTCATTTTCTCATATCCACCAGCTTCTACAACTGTGGAGTTATAACTCTTGTGAAACAGAATTCCTACCAAATCGTTCACTTCAAGTTTTCGCTTTACATTTGCACTCAACTCTCTGTTGCATCGATACAACCTAGACATGGAAGGGCTAGTTTCATGATTATGGTCAAGGTGGACTGTGTTAATTCTCCACATTCCATGCCTATCTAAAGAAGCAGAGATTCTTGCTTTACAATCTGTCTGACTTATTGGTTGTGGATAGAAAGAGCCGCTTGCATTACTGATTCTTTGGCCTTCACGACTACATGTAAGCATCACATATTTCAATATTCCATTGTCTCCCCTTTTTTGAGTTCCTTTTTCTAACTAGAAAATCGACACCATAAGCATATCTCTTATAGAATTCGAACAATTCTTTCTCGTCCTTAAACATCATACCCACCTCAGGCACAATCGGACGATCTCGTCCTAATGTTTCTTCTTCCATCATGATGATATTCTTTGCAATGTTCTCATTATCGAACTCCAAAAGAAATTCATCACTGACATCTTCGATAATTTCCTATGCTGCAACAAAATAAGCATTAAAATATAATTTTAGTATCAGAATCCATATGTACAAAAAGAAGAAGCCGAAAATGAGTTCCACAAGCAGGGCTTGGTTAGTGGGAGCAAGCATTGGTGCTATTGAGACACTAAAAGATCAGGGATTCTGTAGATGGAATTATGCAGTGAGGCTACTACAACAACATGCCAAGAACATCCACAGATCATACACTCAAACTAATTGAATTGAATCCCCATACCCCTATTTTTTGTATATACAGAACTAAATATTTGCTCAACTTAAGGATGTTTACAATTATAAAGAAAAACCTTCAAGGGTCGTACTGAGCTTCTTCAATATATTCTACAATACATTGAATTAATAGAATTGTGCATTTTTTTTCATGGTCTTTTGTTAGTTTATAACTATACATATTAAACGAGGACATGTAATTTTCCAAAGTTGTTAAGTGTATGAAGTGCACTTTTAATTTATGTCTCAGTTTTCCATCTCCAGTAAGATCTTGCAAAGCAGCATGTAATACATAAAAAATACAAAACATTATAGTAAGCGACAAAAGTGTTTCTCACGTGGGCAAACACCTTCAAGAAGACTCAGGAGGCGGTCCAGAGTGTCACTCGGAATAGAGAGTGATGATGAAGACTTGCTCGTCGCATAAAATGGGTGTAGTTTGCTTCGAAGGAATGGTGAAAGACTCGTGGAAGGGGGGGACTCGAGGTTTACAGTGTGGCCCGATTGTTTAGCCGTCGATGGAGAGGATGGGTGAGAAAATGGGTGTAGCCGTTGGAAGAGCTTGGTGAAAGAGGTGAACTGAATAATTTGGGGAAAATGTGGTTTACGGTTCCCGATTTAATTCACCCACTTTTTTCTTTTCTTTTCTTGGCTGCCACCTCACCACTTTCAAATTTTCTGTAAACCTTCTGAAGCAATTTCAGTACACCCAGCTTAATTCCTCTTTTAATATGTTGAAGTATGGCTATCAATCCTTTACAACACTAAAAGGTGATATGCTCTTGGACCTCAAGAATTTTATTTATGTATTTTTTTTTTTGAATCCGGGTTTGAAAAAAAAAACTTGGATTATAGGATCGGGGTGTTTTCCATTTTTCCTCTATTTTTTGTGATTGCAGCTATCGAGACAAAATAATATTGGTGGTTGGATATTTTTAAATTAATTATTTTTGTATAACCGATTAATATGAATTTGTTACAATAAGCATTATATGAGATTTCTGGTAGTTCTTTTCAATTGAGATTATGTGACGAAATTTTGAGTATGACAAGCTATCTTCAACTTGTTTGAGGTATTTTGATAGTTATGATTCTAAATGAATTACGTAGAATTTCTTCTCTCGTGTTCATATGGAAATCCCTCAATTTTATATCCAATTATGTGATGGAATTGATGATTGCAAATTATTATTTTTGTAGGAAAAATATGTTATTATATAAATTGATTAATTATTATTTTTAATTAATATGTGTAATTTGTTGTTGCTCCTAAAAAAACACATTGTGACAAAATTCTAAAAATGATATTTTGTTACTCTTGAAGAAGCACAACCTTGTAAATATTAATATTATGCTAGAAAACATATTCTTGAAGAGTTAATATTTTTAAATAATAATTTGTGGTGCTCCTGAAATAGCACAACATTGTTAATATTTTTAAAAAATATTAATTACCACAGAAGAGTATGACATTACAGTTTCAATATTCTAGAAGAATATTGGTTGATTTCTGGGTAAAAACACGAATTGAATTACTCTATTTCTTTATGTATCCATTCTTCTGCATACATATTTATATATTGATTTTTTTTAAATTTTACTCGCTCTCAAAAAGCATAATTAAATAAAATCTAACATAAATTATATTTTTACTATGGAAGAGTACATCCCTATACAATTTATTATTTCAAATAATAATACGTTTTTGCTCTTGAAGAGTTGATATATTGTTCCGAAAGAAGCAAAAATAATACATATTCATATTCTTGAAGAATATAGTATTGTATTCATAAAGAAACACAACTTTATACTTAATAATATTTTGAAAAAATATTATGATTCGTTTAAATGTATCAATATTTCAAAAAAAATTATTGTTTTAATACTATAGAAGAGTCAATATTGTATTGTTTTGGAGAATAAAATTTTACTATAAATAGTAATTTATTCTCTACTAAATGAAAAAGAAATATTAAATATAAGAAGTTTAATTTGATTTTATTGTTTAGCGACCTGTTGGACTCTCACTGGATCAATAATGATGCGACATTAAAAATTCAAATGGACATTCAACGAAGAACCTGAAGATTCTTCAATCCAATAAATTCCTATATGTTATTTGTTCTCTTTATCAAAAGTTGATATCACTACATAAAATAGGGATTGAATTCCCTATATTTCTAAAAATTAAGTAGGATGATAAATGGGGTCCCATCATCCACCAAGCTGACCATTTAGATATTATTTATATCTAATATATTTGATACATCTACTAGATAATTGTAATATGTTCGCAATTTGAAGTTTGCAAAATTACTATTCAAATTATATAATCAAGATTGTGTCTTGTTAACGTTGGTGGAGATAAATCTCAACATTTCAATAAGTATTTGTTGAGATGTCAATAAATAGTTTAATAATATTGTTAAATGCCTCCAATTAATTTAATCGAGAACAATGTACTTTCCATTTCTATTTAGAGAATGCAATATGCCAACATCAAATTGTTGGGGGTCAAATTGCAAATGAGTACTGCTTATCACCCACAAACAGATGGGCAAACAGAAAGGTTGAATAAATGCTTAGAGATGTACCTCAGATATATGCTTATTTGTTTTACATAGAAGCTATTTTTTTTTTAAAAAAAAAAAGAGGACTAAAANTGAATAAATGCTTAGAGATGTACCTCAGATATATGCTTATTTGTTTTACATAGAAGCTATTTTTTTTTTAAAAAAAAAAAGAGGACTAAAATGAAATAGATTTTAAATTCCTAACTTATTTGAGCCAAATAATTATGTATCGATAGAGTAATAAATGTTGATTTTGATAATGATATTCTTTTTGTGATCTAGATAGAGTTTGATTGTAATCTTAATTTGATAAAGTTTAAAAATAATCATAATTCTTTTATTTGAAATCAATTCTTATCCAAATTCCTTATATACATCGTTTTAAATCCTAGTTACATACAAACTCAATTGAGAATTTCAACTATAAATACTGTAGGAATTCTCATTATTTCACCACAGAAAATAAAGAGAGTCAAGGTAGAGAGAGAATGAGAGGAAAAAGTATTAAAAATGGAAGATCTTTTACGTGCATGATTTTATTCTTTCCAACCTACCTTTTAAAAATTAAGGTAAGATACTTTCATGCAAGTAGTTTGTTTCCTTATACTTTTACATTCGGTAATTTATGCATAAATTGTCAATCGGACCTGCAGATTCTTTATTAAGAGATAAGAGATCCTACGAGAATTTAAGATGACCTAAGATGGGTATGTCGCTTGGTCACCGATATACTCTGTAAGAGAAGAGTGGTATAAAGTGTTTATTTTATTGTATATAATTGTGTACGGAAACTGTACGTATCTTACTAGGTATTTTTAAATGCTTACTCTTACAACATTTTACAGGTTAGTTCGTGTTGATTGGAGCAGTGATGAGATGGTGATGCGACTGCCAAGAGGAATCGACGAGATAAAACATTAAGTTTATTTTTTTTTCTTTTTAATTATTAGTCAATTTTATTTGTAAAACATTAAGTTTATTTTTTTTTCCTTTAAATTATTGTCGTTTAATTTGTTCAAAAATTGTTATTTAAATTGTGATTGTGCTTTCATTATGAATATTCCAGTCATTTTTATTTAAAAGATATTATTTTATCGTTATGCGAAAATTGAATTTTTGATAATACTCCAGCGCTCGTAAAATTTTAAAGCATTACAGTTTGGGTGTGTCGCTTGGTCACAGATATACTCCGTAAGAGAAGAGTGGTATAAAGTGT
>CAIGRT010075246.1:0-13893 GCA_903798405.1 Fraxinus platypoda | reverse complement strand
CTTCATATTCTCTTCCGAGATTGTAGCAGAAGAAGCAGAAGGATGACTGGTTGAAGAAAGGTGAGATCTTATTACTTGTTCCTAAGAAGTGAACAAGTCCTGGATGGAGCGCACGATGGCTGTATCAGCATCCTGCAAAGAAAATGCAAGCATTTAGCATTTTCATTGTAGTAAATGAAGTGAAGATGAAAAATGAAATATAGGCTACCTCATTAGGAACTTTGGAAAGTTTGGGCACGTCACTGGTTAACTCAGCCACCTGTGGAGACTTCCCTTTATCTGGTCGAACAGGCTCTGCCACAACGTGCAGATCCATGGGAACCTTTGCAGAATTCAAGAAGTAATGAATCGAAGGCCAATAGTACAAGAAAGGGTAAAGACATTAAGATATGTATTACCTTTCGGTTCAATACTTGGGGGGTCAATGCCCTGAGAAGGTGGCAGCTCTCCAACTAGCTGTGTTGAAGGCTCTGGGGATATGGATTTCTCTTTAGGCAGAGCCCCTGTATCAGATGACTTGGATGAAGCAGCTTCAGTAGGAGGCGATGGAGCAGGGGCTACTAAGACTAGATCCTTTGAAGAGGAAGTTGAACTCTTCTGGAAAAATTCAGGTAACGCGTTAACCCATGAATGATCGTTTTTCATGAATAAAACAAACTCAATTACCTTTCTCCTAAGGATGAGAGGAGTATCATCATCATCACCCTACAAAACTGGTGAAGCTGAGGCTGGCCGTTTGCGGCTGGAAGCACCTTTAGTTGTACTAGCTTGAGTAGATGAGGGACTCGATGGAAGAATATAACGTTTAGCGCGAACATGTGGTGAGTGAGAAGGAGAAATGTAATTCCTAATGGACATGGGAATGGCCAGAATAGGAGAAGTAGAGGAAGTCTCTAACCGATCCAACATGTGGAAAGCACGATTAGCATCAGTTGTGAACAGCCTGCGTTTTACCGATGGCCAGAGTTAGTCAAAAAGAGGATGAGATACAACAATGGGATTGAAAGGAGCCAAAGAAAAATCTCTGGTCAAAAGAATATTACGGGCATCAATGGCTTGTGCCTCGGTTTTATTTATAGTATGGAAACACTCTGCTAAGTTTCTAGAATAACAGGGAGGAACATGCCACATTTGGCCGAAACCAAGCTGGTGAGCAAAAAATTGGGGAGCATATATCTCAACCCCTGCCTTAGCATTCGTCCCAGTTACGATGTCATAGAACTGTTCTCTCCCAATCAAGAATTGAGCNGGAGCATATATCTCAACCCCTGCCTTAGCATTCGTCCCAGTTACGATGTCATAGAACTGTTCTCTCCCAATCAAGAATTGAGCCCAAATGGGCAAGAAAGTGCTCACTTCAGTCAGAGTAGAAGGAGGTCGCACATAAATAGGGACTTAGTGAGGAGAAAAAGGAAAAAAGGAAGGCGTTGAATTCAAATTGTAAAAGAATGTGAAAACGTCCCTATTGGACATATTCACATGACTCAATTGAGGGACGAATAGTCCATAACAACTGACCGATCTAGGAGGAGACAGTGGAGCACCAAGCTGGGGGAAGTATGCTCTCAAACACAATTGAGCGAGCTAAAGGGGCCCACTGCCAGTGGGAGACGTAGCATTCCTCAACTGAAATTGGAGAGCAGCCATGCCCCTGTAAAATGAGGCTAAAAAGAACGAACATAGATTCAAAGACCTACCACGCGCCAACTCATGCGCTATGGGCAAATAACTCATAGACGGTTTCAGGCTGGGAACACAAATGACATATTTACAAAGCCAGACCTACAGAAAGGCCACACGCTCAAAGTGAGAAGGCTCAGAGCTAGAAGCAGTATAAAGGCCTTGCATGCCCGAATAGGACTCATGCGCTATGGGCAGATAACTCATAGAAGGTTTCAGGCTGGGAACATAAATGACATATTTACAAAGCCAGACCTAAACAAAGGCCACACGCTCAAAGTGAGAAGGCTCAGAGCTAGAAGCAGTATAAAGGCATTGCATGCCCGAATATGATTCAGTAAGTTTTTTGTCAAACTTTGGAGCAGCGCCGACAATCAAAATGCCAGGAAAAATGGTATTGCCCAAGGGCGGAAGATTTACTAGGGCTCCAATGTCCCTCAGGGTAATAGACATTGGGCCAGGGAGAAGACAAAAGTATTATACTCAGAAGACCAAAAACTCAGAGCAATAGGAAAAAGCACTGGGTCATAGATTAGAGGATGGAGAGTAATTTCTAATAAGTCCGAAATCCTAGCATGATCAAAAATCGCTTTGGTAGGACCATGATTCACCATGCGTGCATGCCATCTACGGAAACTAGCATCAGTTTTGGGCCAAGTACGAATATCTTTCTCGGATTGGCTTCAATGGTAGAGAGTTCAGAAAATGAGGGTTTTCAGTGCAAGGGAACAGCTGACCTGCCGCCTCTTGCCCGATAGATTCAGCATCATTAAACGATGGACCCAGGTAGAATTCATTACGATCAGGGTTGACTTGTGAAAGAGAGCTTGAATTCACATATGGTTTGGTAAGGAGGTTTTGAAAATCTTCGAAACTAAGGGAGTTATCAGAAAGAGTTTGTGAAGTCGCCATTTGCAATGAAATACGGTCGTTGTGGAGAGTTCTTGAGAAGCGTAGCAAAGAAGTAATACGATGAACAGTGATCTTTATAGAGAAGCACGATGTAAGGACGTGAATGTAATGGTGCGACGAAATGGCGTGTTTTTTGGGTTATAGGGGTATGTAACGTCACACTTTTCAGGTTGTAGAAGGGTTACCGCCAAACGGAAATAATGATTGAAATTCTTTGCCCTTTTGGGGATTTCAAGTACTGCCGGAAAATACAAAAGAAGAATATGGCAAAAGATTAATAATCGATATTAATTCTGTCATATTGGGGGTAATTGTTGACATACAAAAAATGAAGCCCAATTAAATGGTCCAAGAATTGGAGCACAGCTAGGGGGTTCAAGATATAGGTCCAAGTGATACCATTGTAGAATATAGCGGAGGCCCATAAACAAAGTACTATCATCACCCAAGCTCGCAGGACGCCCAAGATCTGAACGAATGAAGTCTTACTGTCACCCAGAGCGATGATCTCATTCTCGCCCAAGTCTTTGAGTTGCTCAAGATTTGAGCGAATACAATGTGTCGTGGTTATTTAAAACGACAGTTATTGAAGCGGTTATTGAGCAATATTATAACACTCTACGATCCAAGAATCTCGATGGTAAGCAGTTAAACGAGGAGCGTGATGACAACAGTTACAAACGGCAGTTCTTTGACAAGTTAGCCATTATGAAGAAAGTGGGCAATTATAGAGCGACAGACAGTTTCCGAACGATTTTACAAGAAAAACTGTCCAATGAGTATAAAAAGGAAAAGAAGACATAGAAGAAAGACCCCGAATCAAACACTCTCAAACAGAGAATATGTAATTTCAATTCATTTATTTTCTAAGTGCAAACTTTCAATTTACTTCGTGTGCTTGTACCCCTTGGAGGCGTTTTGTTTCTTTCCAGTTGTAATCTTCATAAATAAAGCACCCATTTTTGGGACTTTGTCTCAAGAGGTTTGTTCCTTACATAATCGTCTGAATTATCTTTTAATTGTTAGCGACAAATCCGCGCGAAACACACTTGTATAAACTATTACATAATGGTTAGTCTTACTCATGCAACCGAGTTGAATTGTGCTGATTGCATTGCCTTCGTTGTAAATTCTCGATTCTAGTCTTCAATATTATGAATATTTTCAGTACGATGTTCACTGCAACTACTTGACCATGAGCCCAGACAAAATTTCTCTAGTGCCAATATAGTGGTGCTGGGGAAATTGTATCTTGTAGAAAAAATGAGAAAAGCTTAAAAATCTAAGCAAACAACTTGAATGCAACTAACAAAGCATCCCTATCTCTCTTCTTACGCATACCAAAGATGAGTATGAAATGAAAAAAACACAACACTCGATTCCATTTTCTTTAAGTGGTTTGGTTTAAAAATTTATTACAAATCGTCCAAATCGAATCGTGTGCACCTCTAGTACCAATTACCTAATAAAACTGATAATAGTAAAAGCATAGTAATACAAAGTACATGAACAAAGAACATGCCCAAAAATACGTTATTATGAGGATACTTGCGAATATAGAAAGTTAATTTGCAATCGATTGACAGTTGACAAGAATTTAGAAAAAGAACTCCAATTGTATTTATTTATTTTTTAATCAAACAAAAGGGACCGCAATAAGCCAAAGTGAAATTTTACTTTTAGTCCATAAGCTTCTGGCAAAATACAAAATAACCCTTGTTAACAAACAACATAATTAAATAAAAAATACTAGTCTATGTTTTGGATTGCATGAGTGGTACCACATCATAAGAGTAATCTTGGCCAAATAGGCACACTTTTTATCAATAAGATTTTTGTAAAAATTTTGAATCAAGTGTCAAAGTTTAGCAATGAAGGTAAAAGGTCTTTCCGTTAGTTTTCGTGAGATTGATGTGTTGTTTCCGTAAGAATGAAAATTCGTTCTATTTTTAAATACAATTACATGAGACCTTGAAAGCTAGAGGAAACAAAATAGTTTTAAGTGTGTATCTTAAATTTATTTCTTTTGTGAAGATTCTACGTGTGATAAAGAGAGACCATATAGATCATCTAGGTAAAGTAAACATGTTATGGTTTCAGCCAGCCGATGTTTAGTAACTTTCATAAACTGATTCTATTCCATTTTGTCAAGGTTTAATGATGTGTATATTGAAACATTCAAACTATAATTCTTGGTTTGCAAGATATCGATCTCCTTTCTTATGTTTGAAGATATATAATCAGCATTCAAGTACTACTGTTCAATGCACCAACTGAAAAACTGGGTCATCTCTTTCAAGAGTGGTTTTACGAATGAATAATACCATTAAGAATTAGTGGTGTTCAACATCAATTTTAGATGACAGCACAATATATGTCCTACTAAATGAGCTCTAAATCTTTACATTTAATTGAACTTATAATATAACGTCTAGTGCTATATAGCATTACTCTTGACGTATACCCTAATCAGTTTGTCAAAAGTGACGAGATCAATAAATTACAAAAATACCAAAGAGGAGCTGAATAATCTACTATGACTGTATCATATTTTTAACTTTGTTCATTTAGCTTCGTATTTGCAGTTTATACTCCATTTTTTTTCCGAAAGAAATAAAGGATTTTATTTAATAGCATCGACCTCGGTTTTCGGTTGGGCAGCATGACCAACAGATCTCGATTCCACTTATATTTGCAAGTAAGGCTTTTGGACACTTGGATAAACCTTTAGCTTGGAAAGTAGGGTGCCTAGTCGAGGTGCTTCTTTAGCTCCCGGAATACATTCCTCCATCCATTGACACATCGTTCCTTCTTTCAAGACTTTGAAGAAGGGAATACAATTGTTGGTAGCTTTTGAGTTTTGAGACGATACGATTCAGGATTGCCACCTGCGTCGCTCACCGCTTGGATTTTTAAGGTAATCTCATCTCCACTAAAGCCTATATCTGTTTAGGGTTGGCCTCATGCCTTTCTAGTTGACCGTGTAGCCTAGAAATTTTCTAGAGGCAATGTCGAGGTGCACTTGAGGAGGTTCATTCTCATCCTATACCTCCTTATAATTTGGACAATCTCTCATAAGTGTTTGACGTGATCCTTTCTTGAGGCTTTTTACCAGCATGTTATCCACATATACTTCCATTGTCTTATCGATTAACTTGACGAATATTTTGTTAACTAGCCTCTGATAGGTGGCTCTTACATTTTTCAACCTGAAGGATATCACCTTATAACAGTAGAGACCTCCATTTATGATAAAGAGGTCCTCATCTGGAGTGTACATAGGGATTTGATTATGACCTGAATAAGTGTCCATGAAGTTGAGTAGATCATGTCCCATTGTTGCATCTACTAGTTGGTCAATCTGGGGCAAAGGAAAGTTGTCCTTGGGTCATGCTTTATTTAAGCTGGAGAAGTCTATTCAATCCTACACTCGTCGTTGTGCTTCAATACAAGGACAAGGTGAGAGACCCATTTAAGATAATGGACCTCTCTAATAAAGTCATTGGTTACTAACTTGTTGACCTTTTCCTTTAGTGCATCGTACTATTTCCGGGTTGATGGGCCTTTGATTTTGCCTATGGAAATCGAATTTATGGTCAATCTTGAGGGAGTGACAACTATTTATTGAATCAATGCCAACAATGTTTTCATGCCTCCATGTCAACACGTTGAATTTTTTGCATAAAAACTCTTTGAGGGTAGCCTTTATCTCTTTCGATAGGTTTTTTCCAATTAGGAGAACCTTCGTGAGGTTTTTGGGGTCCATTGGGAAGCATTTCAACTCTTCAACTAGGATTGTTCAGAATTGATAGGCCTCCACTTTTGCCTATGGGGGCCAAATTTAAGGTCAATCTTAAGGGAATAACAACTTTTCTTGGATCAATGCCAACAATGTTTTCGTGCCTCCATGTAAGACATTGAAGTTTTTGCACAAAATTCTTTGAGGGTAGCTTTTACCTTTGAAGTCTTTTTTTCCAATCTGGAGAACATTTGTAAGGTTTTTGGGATCCATTTGCAAACTTTCCGGCTTTTCAATCAGGACTACTATGAATCGGACTCAGTAATGAGAGGTTCAATTCATCACATATAATCCCTTATTTAGGGATTTTTCTAGCTATTGCCCTTCTTCAAAGGCTTTGACTATGTCTTCCTCTTCAGATGGAGGATCTTCTATTTCAATATCTTTCATTTCTTCAACGATTTCGATTATCTCTATATCAACTATCATCATGTTGACTTTGCGGTTGGTTGCCTTTTGTTGGGAGTTCATGTAACATTTTCTAGTATCAGTTTGGTTGCCTTTTATGGTGGAAATCTCATTATTCTTAGGAAATTTCATACGTAGATGGTGTACGGAGGTGACGACCCATAATTCTTTCAGGGTTGATCTTCCTAACACTCCATGATAGGCTAACTCGTTGTCTACCTCTAAGAATGCCATAAATGGTGTGCCACTACGGGCTCTATTCCTACTTCAATGGTCAAGAGTAATTTTATCTTTTGGGTTGATGCTATCACATTGGAACCTAAATAATGGGAATGAGTGAGTGGTTACAAGAATTTAGTCAAATATGGGGATAGTGCACTCCTTTAGCATTGTTGTTACAATAATATTGGCATGCTCTTTAGCCCGTTATGGGATACTAATGTTCTCATAATTAAGGCATTGCAATGGGGATAGTGCACTCCTTTGGCGTCTTATTCGGTGAAGGTAATTGGCTCCACCGTTCTTGATCTAGGGATCAGTTGTTGCCTATTTAGATAGTCATTGGGGGTCTTTCGCCTCTCATGCACAGTTCCCTTTGGCGTTCTTAGATTGCCCACCCTTTTACATACTCCCAAAAATTGTATCTATCTTCAAGATAGATGCATTATCGACATCCATCGAGGGATCTCTCATTTGCCTTTGCCCATTTCTGAGCATAGGATCTCCTTTTTTTTCTAACCTTAGTCTCTCTAGGGCCTACCTCACCTCTTCTTGCCTATGCTGTAGATGCTATCTTGGTAAGAATGAATTCCCTTGTTGGGGATAATCTCCTCTTCTAGTTGGATGGCGATTATTCTTCTCCATGGTGTTTTCCATGTTACGATAATCATTGCTGGTATGGCCATATGCTCGATTAAACTTACAGTAAGACCTTGAGTCCTTAGGAGCCTATTGAGGCCTATTATCCCTGGCCTCAAATTAAGTCAGTTGTTTAGGGTTAAAACCTTCATTTGTGTAGCTACTAGGACCAACCTCATCATAAATAAGAATTGGTAGAGAGTTCAATGCCATGGCGGCATTGATTGGCTTAAGCTGGGGACGACATGTTGTTGTCCCTATTGGTGTTATTAATGGTTTAATCTTCCTCTGTACCCACGGTGTAGAGGAGGTCTACCATTACTGCAATTCCTATGGTCGATCATCTCTTTATTCACAATCTTATCCCTTCTCAGTTCTACTAGCTAATCATAGGTGGTGAAATTCTTGTTAAAATCATCTCTCCAGAATAGTGTGTTTATATTCAGCCCTCCTTTTATGGTAAAGAGAGCTTTCGCATTGGAGATGTCCTCCCAATCGATTCATTCAATAGTGGAACGAGTTAAGTAACTTTTCAGTGACTCGTCGGTTGCTTGCCTCATGTCGTGGAGCCGTTGGATTGGAGTTGCTCCTGCTCTCGCAGATATGAAAAAGTTAAGGAACTACTTTTTTGGATCTGGTTAGCTTCTAATACTTTTAGAGTGGAGCTTGTTGTACCTCATCTTTGCTCTTCTAGAGAGAGTTAGGTAGAAATGTTTGCATTTTAGTGTTGGAGAGGCTCCTCTCAGACCTATGTGATAAAGTGATCTCTAAGATCACCTCTCTCTTTGTACTATGATATTTTCGAAATTATGAATCTAGCAGGGACATAGGCGTCCTTGATTTTTTGGAAGAATGGGAGATTCCCAATGTCATCATCTAGCTCAAAAGACCTACATGGCCCATCCTCGTCTATTCCATAGCGAAGTGGCAGTTGGTAGGGATGGAAGCTTATAAATTACTCCCTAGCCACCGTTTCGACGATTCTTCTCTCTCGCCTATTTCTAGGGCATTTCTTTATAGGGCCTATTTTTAACCTCATATTGAGACCTATTTCTAGGTGCTCTTGTTCCTAACCTATAATAGATGCTGCCAAATCTCTCATGTCTCTACCCTCATTGATAGACAGGAGGAAAGTTATCATCTCCATCAAACAATCCATTTGTAAGTTGGCCCTTGGGAAATTTTGAGAGACATCAAACACTACATCCCTTTCAACAGGGTGATGTCTCTGTCGCGCCTCTGAAATTAGGGTCTATCACTTGCTGGTTCTTCCATGGGCCTTAAAGGCCTTGAAAGAAACTTTGATGAGTCAAATTGGGAGGCATATGCATGCTTGCTAGTGATTACAACTATTGGAGGAAGAGTTGCATAGTTGAGTTTTGCTCTGTGATAATCAAGATGTTGGTGGCCACGACTGCCATCTTTTCGGTCAGGCATGCAACAACTCTTTTACATTTCCTTTTTTTGGTCGGCTTGGTTGGTTTTGGCCGGAGGGGCCTCTTTGTTGAAGATCTCCCTTACCACTCTTAGCGGGTTAACGTATTCGCTAGCACTCATGCTGTTAATGTGCCTCTTTCCTTCAAAGGGGAGCCTTCTTGAACATTTTTTTCTTTCTAAAGTTTATCTTTTCTTCAAGAAAAAATTTAAAACGTTTTGTCTTATGTAACTTTTAAGATAAAAAAAAAAAAAAANTAAAATGAGAAGGAAAAAAAAAAAAAAAAGGCTAGAAATGAAGAATAGTAGACTTCACATCAACAACTTCACTTGTTCTTTATTCAAGAACCAAACTTTTTTCAAATAGGAAGTAAAATGTAAGCTTTTCTCATGGTTATAGTGTGATTTTCCATTGATGGTGCCAACCATTAATCTCGATTTTCGGTTGGGCAACTTGACCAATAGATTTTGACTACACTCACGTCCACGTGTAAGACTTCTACACACTTGGATAAACTGTTAGATGCACATGGCTTTCTTTGAAGTTAGGGGAGGCGGCTATGAGCACTTTAATGGTCAATTCAGTCAACTATAAATGTATTTAGGTGTAGGATGAACAATGGACAAGAGCCACAAGAATGTGTATAACACCAGGTTTAGAGAGAATGCCAAGCAAAGTTATTATCGAGAGTGTAAAATTGCATTACATGTAAATGACACTAAGTGTTAGCTTTATAGTGGAGGATCCGAGGATCTTTGAAACATGGTCTCATCTTAACAATCGATACGTTATCCTCATAGGTGTCACCTCTGTAGTCCTAGGTTATAGTGACATATAATGAATTAAAAAAGTGAGCACCATTCCAAGGTTTGACATCTGAAAAGTAGAGTGATAAGTTGAATGAAAGGCATCTGCTGCAGAGATATCAAATCAATCTATAAATCATACGGAAGATCTCGTAGGAAGATCTTTTGGATGATGCGAAGCTATGAAAGATATCTTGTGGATCAAAGGTTCATTGCTTCAAAAATAGGTTGTAGCAGATTGTGGCATCTCACATAGATAATGGAGATTCGACCTCTACATATCACGTCGAGTTTCTTTATTTGATGCTCTCGATTAGGCCAGATAAGTGAAAAGTTGTGGAAAGTTGACATTTATGTGGCTTCTTGTTGTTTCCTAGTTGGCTATCACGTGGTCATAAGAATTTCGTAGGACAAGGCATAACATATAGCATGAAACATTACCAACAACTAATCTTGAAAGATCAAAAGGGCATTCGAGGCTAATGCATGTACGAATTGCAACTAATCAACTGGCAGAAAGCTAATAAAAAAGAAATAAAATTGAAAATAAATCCCTCTAGATAATAAAATGGACGAGTAATGTTATTTATTCATTGGACCATTAAACAAGGGGCCTAGACCACCTAAACTAAAATTACTTTAAATGGATGGATTCTTAATCACCGTCGCTACATTGCAAAAATCGGATTCAACCAACATTATCCCATTTGTATCCGTAAATTTTAGGTCCTCTCTAACATTATTGATGTTAGATAACATTATTCTTTACAATAAAATGATTTACCATTGTTATTTTGAATTTAATATTCCTTTTATTAGTACAACCAAATATTAATTGACTCAATATCTTCTTCCAAATTGTCTATTTCCAACAAATTAATTAGTAACAAGAACAACCAAATTAAAAGCTAGGGACAACCAATAGCTAGACCATGTGTGTTGTCTATCAACTCAAATTTCGACACTTAGCCTCTATTTGGTGTAGATTAAAATCTACTAAAAATATCAAATCAAAGTTAAAAATTAATTTTAAGTATATATTTTATGAAACTCACAACTTTTCAACATCACATTTCATTAATTATTATTTTTTTTAAAATCTGATTTTAATCTCCACAAAACAAGGAAATAGTTACATAATTTCGAAAGAGCAAATAGTTAGATGTCACATAGTAAAAATACAAGTGATATCACCTTTTAAATGTCATTTGTTATTTGCTATTTAGAGTTGTTGGAAAGAGGTGCTAAAATTTTAGTAAAGGTGAGTGATAACAACAAATCTCAACTCGAATATTTCTCAAAAGGCTAACATGGTTTCAACAAGGTTGGAAAATGATAAGGAAAAATAAGAAAAAAATAATAATTAGAGTCTTGAACCAAAGATACCATTCTTGAGTTGGAAATGTGCTGTGTGAGACTAGGAAATTCGGGTGGGTTGTTTGGTGAGCAGTTCTTATTTTGCTTAACTTTTAATTTAAAAGCATACTTTATCCATAAAAATCAAAACTTTCGTGCTTAGAATATAATTTCTTGTCATGATATTATTGTTCCCCCCATTATGGTGTTAGAGAAAGGTTTATGAAAAGAAATTAGGAGAAACCCTTTTCACCTACTTTATATATTTCTTTAGTTATTGTAACTAATCCTTATGAGTTGCAACAACAAAAGATTAACATAATAATGTTTCATTTATATTGAGGAAATTTACGAAACGCGTTTGGTGTAATTTCATTTCACATACCATGTTTTTAAATTTTACAA
Organism: Fraxinus platypoda; assembly: GCA_903798405.1. Classification (NCBI taxonomy): domain Eukaryota; kingdom Viridiplantae; phylum Streptophyta; class Magnoliopsida; order Lamiales; family Oleaceae; genus Fraxinus; species Fraxinus platypoda. Next base: position 2,234 of record CAIGRT010075246.1, on the reverse strand, counting down.
TTTATAATTTAGACCATATCTTTTTCAAATATAAAATTAAATTAAATTAAAAATTATAAAACATACCTATTACCTTCAAATCACACACTGTACACGACATTATCAAACAATTTCTATACAAAAATTTTAAGATTAAGATCCTGACAAGAAAAACACTGTAAAATACTCTTTTTTTTTGTTTAATTATGATATATATATATATAGTATTTAAATTCGACGAACTTCATTTTTTATCGCTAAATTATTTTAAAATTTCAAATGGGTCATCCAACTTCAATTTGTTGCGATCATATTACTAAAATTTAATTTACTTTCAATGTTAGCAACTCTATTAACTTTGTTACTAAACTTAAAGCCACAATTCTGCGAGGTCGTTAAAAATTGATGGCAATATGATGTTTCTTACATTTTTCATGTACACATAGTGGCGGCAAAATTTGATTAATCGTTTTTAAAATTTAACCCCAATTTATCGACCAACATACTTAGAGCTATACACGTCATAATTTCATATTTAAGCGAACCACAATATGATTAGGTGTCGTCATATTTACTTCAAAAAGTGAAGTAACAAAGGATTATAACATCATAAATGACACTTGTACAAAGGAGATGCACATGGAGTTTTACAGCGTTGAGATGACAACATCTAATTCATTGTTTTAACTATTTTTTTTTTTATCCAATGAAATGTTGCCATATGATAAGATGTAAAACTCTTTATAAAATTTCCTTGTACATCTAGTATTGCTCTTATAACATTATGTTTAATAACAAGAACTATCAGAGTGACTAACAACAACATATTCTTCTAATTAATAATTGTCATAAAAGCCCGATAAGTAGCTTTTTTTGGGTTAATTTTTTTTTTTCTAAAATTATATTTTGGTAAAAATGAGTAATGAATAAGTAATATTTACAAGTTTTTCAAAATGTATGATTAATATTAATGTTTGACAGTAAAAATAATTTTTTAAAAAATGAAAAATAAAGCCCAAATGAAGGCGTAATATTGAATCTATCATCCACCAATAATGTCTAACATGCATTGTCGTGTGTCTAGAATCTCTTTACCCATTCCAAGCATAATAATTAACTTATAAGTCAGCAACCTCAAAGAAAATGAGTACTTACCTCCTTCTCTTAGGTATAGAGTCTAAATTAAGTTATTATCAGCTTTACAACCAGTTTCAATGCAGGCAGCCAAAGCCAATCCTTTATTTTTTGTTAAGTATTTAAGGGCTCCCTCATTTTTCCATATATGATCTAAAACTCTTTCTTTATCTCCTATACTCAAAACTAACACAGGCACAAAGAATGGCAGACTTTACAGGTATAATTGTGAGCTTAATCTTCTTAATAGTTTTTTGTGGTGTCCCAATTAGCCTGGCTACCGATTACACAGTGGGAGACACATCTGGTTGGTCAATCGGTACAGATTACAGTACATGGACTACTGGCAAAACCTTTGCTGTTGGCGACACCCTCGGTAAGTGTTAACTGTAAAATAGATATAAACACACTAACCAACATATAAAGGCTTGGATGTGATTAGTGACAGATTTAGTATGCGCTGCCCTCACACTAAATTTTAAAACCAAGATTTTGCATGGGATTTTCAAAAAATTCCTTATAATTTTTTAATTTTGCCCCCACAATTAAAATTTTATGAAATTCGCCCCCAAACAACTCTACAATTCTAGCTCTGCCCATGAACGTGATATCAAAGACTATAATGCTCATAATTAATTTTATGATTTGGGTTAATGAATTTGCAGCATTCAACTACCCAAGTGGGCATTCAGTGGATGAAGTAAGTGAAAAGGACTACAAGTCATGCACTACTGGAAACTCTATCACCACTGACAGTAGCGGCGCTACCTCAATAACACTCAAGAAAGCTGGCAAGCGTTACTTCATTTGTGCTGTACCTGGCCATTGCAGTGGTGGAATGAAACTTGCTGTCACCGTCGCAGCCGCAGCAGGAGGCGGATCAACCACGACGACACCGTCGGGAACCACTACTTCTCCACCATCCAGCACTATAGCTTCTCCGGCAACTCCTAAGGCTACAACGACACCAATTGCAGGCACCATGCCTCAGTCATCTTCAGCAGCACCTCTATCTACAGTTTTAGCTCTGTTTATTATATCTTGGTGCTTAATTTTAGAGTCATTTCTTTGGTAATAAAAGCTTGGCAAGGCTCTATACTTTGCCAGGATAGAGGCAGTGC
>CAIGRT010075190.1:0-23644 GCA_903798405.1 Fraxinus platypoda | reverse complement strand
GGGGGGGGGGGGGGGGGATACGTTTTTTGAAATTTTTTATTTATGGTTTATCTTGCTTATTTGGAACTACAATGGGTAAATAAGTCTTTCTACTCCCTTCTAACAGAATTTTTAGATGTGATTACACACACGGTGTGTTAATTAATATGCGGTTGATGTTAACAATATGACCAAAAACTTTGGTACAAAAGTGCAAAAATAAGCAAATGATAATTTTCATTATAGTTAAAATGTGATACAAAAGTGCAAAAAGGCACCCTATTACGTAATAGACGGTAACCTTATGTTAAACATGATAGTTCTCTCTTAGAATTTGAAGGCATCCATTTTTCAGTAAGATGGGTTGTAATATTTTGGAACCTCAAGGCCTATGCTTTGCTTGGAATGCAGAATGTACTCCAAATGAGGTTAGTCCTGCATTTTAGGCAAGCTATACCCTGTGGAAAAATGAAAATGTTTGAACGAAAATTTGTCTTCGTTTTAAAAGGAAGAGATGAAATTTAAATCTACATGTTAAGTGGCAGTGTCTTTTTATTTTAAAAGGTTCTAGCTTTTATTAGAAGACTTTTGACAAAAGTTGTATTTTGCAATTTAAAACATGTGATCCATTTGCAGCATAGCACTATTCTTTGTAATAAAGACATGTTTGATTGCCACATTTTTCATTATTTTTCATGAAAAATGTCATATCCAAAGAAAACAAATTTTACTTTGACCGTTTGAATATTGCAACGTGGAAATAGAAATCGAATTCTAAAGTTCAACCACTTTAAACTGCATTTTCTTTGTTTTCGTAGAAAACGAATTTCTATGGATTTGGTGGGTTTTTATTTTCCAACTAACATGGAATTGAAATTTTTTTTCCACTTTTGTTTATCAAACAGACCCTAAGTTCTATTTGTTGGTTCATGTGTGGTTTGAGTTTTATTTCCATACGAAAGAAATCTGTTTGATTTTGGAAGACAATTGCTTGTAACTTCGAATAAAGAAATCAAAAATATTTTAAGGAGAGACCGAATTCAATCGACCTAAATTATTTTATGATTACCTTGTAGATAACCTATAAGTTAAATTTAGCTTACTCATCCTTGTTGCTATAAATAAATATTGAAGTAAAAATCTATATGCTAGCTAGTTTGCATTGTTATATATTGCACGAGACTTTTATAGTATTGTATGAAATACAACTATTTTCATACCATGACGAGTGATTGTATATAGCTAATTTTGTAGCATTTTGTTCGAGCTCTGGTGATTCATTATACTGTTTAGAATGGACTCCATTCCCTTTTGCTTTGCATGACATTTTCTTGACCTCGCACTAAAGCCCTCCAATGTTTGGTGGTTAAATATGTTAGACATAGACTTTAACCATTTTTATTTTAGTTCTTACTCGAGACCTTAGTTCTGAATCGAAACTATAAAAGAAAAGAAGAGAGAATTGACTAAATGTAGAGGGAGTAGGAACATGGAGTGTGTAAATCCTCCTAACTTGCTATTTTTTCGTATATTTTTAACATTTTTGATAGATTATTTTATCTTAACGACGACAACTAGTAGGACAATAACTGTCAAAAAACATTCAAGGATGTTCCCTTTGTTAAGTTGATAGAAATACGCCACCCTTATACCTCTGTTTCATAATCATTATTTTCAAATTTTGGTTCATTTTCAATTGCATATTCACGCAATAAAATATTTTACTCGTGAATCCTCCTAACTTGCTATTTTTTCGTATATTTTTAACATTTTTGATAGATTATTTTATCTTAACGACGACAACTAGTAGGACAATAACTGTCAAAAAACATTCAAGGATGTTCCCTTTGTTAAGTTGATAGAAATACGCCACCCTTATACCTCTGTTTCATAATCATTATTTTCAAATTTTGGTTCATTTTCAATTGCATATTCACGCAATAAAATATTTTACTCGTGAATTTAAAATTTTTTCTTACTTTTCCACCCCTAAAAACTCTATTTTACTTGCTTGTCAAATTGGGGGTATTTTAGATACCCTAAAACCTCATTCTTGATTCATAGTTTAACCAACTACAAAGAGAGAGGATTCAGCATTTCACACTGAGAACAAAGGGGTAATGGCATCGGCATTGAGGTCCAGCATCCTGCGTCACATCCGGGTCCCGGTCTCCCAGGCCCTAATCCTAAATGGATCCAAGATGACGGCCGTACGATCAATGTCATCTCACGGCGACGATCACCTCGACAAGGAAGAAGTCATCAACCGAGTCATCGACATCGTCAAGAGCTTCCCCAAAGTCGATCCCGCAAAGGTCAACTCTGCGATTTGTCTTAATTAGCGCAATTTTTAGTTCTTGCATCACGAATTCCGAAATTCTTTACAAGTATTCTTGATTGCTGTTAGGGTTTGATGCTATGATATTTCGGTGTAAGATTTATTTGAGGGTTTTTAATATATGACGTTGGTTTGGGAGAGATTTTTTCAGGTGACAAATGATTTTTCAGGGGAATGTGTGGTTAAAAAGTCAGAAAATTGTGGATCCACTGAAGAAAAGAAATTTGGGGAACGTGTGGGTAAAAATGATTTCTGAAAAATCTCTCCCAAACATAGACGATGAAGAAAAAATTTATTAGTTGACTGTAAATACGGTGTAAATTTAGAAATATTATATAGCATCCTTAGTGATTACAATGGAAATTCTAATTAGCCATTTTGCACAGCGATGGTTTTCATTATGTGCTTCTGTGATAACGAAATGCAAGTTTTTTTGGCTCTTTTTCCCCTAGTGTTTGAGTTGGTCATTTTCGAGAACAAGTTTACTGGTTGTCAAGCATTTTTTTCAAGACGAATGACAAGAAAATTGAAACGAACTCAGGATATCATTTTTAATTGTAGGATTTGATTGATTAGGAGAAAAATTGTTGACTTGTAAATCCAATTGGAAGCTTCTAAATTGATTACCTAATTCATGATTTTAGGCTAAGGGTTTCAGATTTCAACATTTATATAATGGATAAAAAGTTCCAGGTGTAATTCACTGAGGATCACATACTCCTGTTAAGTAGCTCATTTGATAGGTTGGATATCGAGTGAATTCAGCGTTATATGATCTACATCATTACAAATTCCGACCTCTTTCCAGAGCATGCATGCATTCATTCATATATCATTTTTGGGAGTTTGGAGACCACTCGCTGTAATGCTTTTATGCATATTATATTCATATTTTGGACGATAAAAGAAAACCTTTGATTTGGTAAAGATATCTCATTTTTGGGTGAAAAATCTATGATATGCTCGGTTTAAGCATTCAGATGATCAGCTTGCTTGATGATTTAGACACAATCTAATTCTGGTCACTATTTTGTGTTGGCTTCTTGTAAACATTTCTTTTGGTATGTTTCTGTGCGTATACTAAAGATATATTTCTAGTTTCTTTACAATTTAATTGTCGGAGATAATCTTGTAGCTACACACGATAAACATTTCTATATATTGTCCATGTTTACACTTGCTGCTGAAATGAAAGTCTTCAGTGAGGTGGTAATCAGTTCGGAGATTGAGACACTGGTATCTAGAGGTATTTTCCAACTTCAAATTGCCTGTCCAACAAAGTAGGTCATTTCGCTCAAACCTATACTCAAACCATTTGCCAGTACCCAATGTCTCGCAAAAATGTCCATTAAACTTGCCCAGTTGGTCAACTTACCACACCAACTAAAAAATCAGGGTTTTACTCTTGTTGTCTTTCTTATAAATTACTGAGATGTATTCTTTGATACATAATAGGCCTTTTCATACATGGTTTGCAGGTTTGGGCCCTAATTATTACAGGTTATCAGGTTGGGCCAGTCACTTAACAGGGTTGAATGAATAATAAGGGTTGAACCAGGTTTCGATGAGAAGACGTTAAAAAAATGTTTCAGATATGTTCACCTGTTTTTAACTGATGATCATAAAGACTAATATTAACCACTAATATTATATCAGTTTTAACAGGTCATGTCTGGAAGTCCATGCTCATCTTACTAGTAGTTCTTATTTTTCCCCATTGTCACTCTTTAGTTTGGTGGAGTTTTATTTCGTAGTGACATTATGATCCAATATTAGCAACATTCTTCTGTTGTATATACTTTAAATACACCTTGCATATGGTTTAAATATCATTAACATAGACTTATTAGAAAGATATCATTCCCTCTGTTAAGAAATTGGTTCGACTTAACACAAATGTTTAGGTGATAGTTGAAAAGGTGAACCTATAAGCATAAGTGCATAAATGGCCTATAGTCAGCTCATAAATACGTTCTTGTTATGTGTGGATTTTAGTATATTAAAGACAAAATCTCCAATCTCATAGGTGGAAGTTGACAAATGGTTATGGCTCTATATAGTTCAATTTTCCTATAACGCGTATATAGCTACTCTTGTCTTTCTCACTTCTGTGACTGCCATATTGCTGCTCTTATGGCTCTTTGCAGGATACCACTTCTTGATCTACAATAAATTATAGATGCACTAGCATTCATGACCTAAGAAGCACCATTACTTGTAAACTCGTTATGTACTCGTATCCTATAGTATCCAAGCTCCGATACGTACTGGATACTTTTTTTTAATTTTATGTATTTTATATTTTTTAAATTTTTGATACGTATCCGATATGTATTTTTTAATTATTTTATATTTTTGTATAATTTTCAATATGTATCCAATATGTTATTTTTAAATTATTTTTGTAACTTTTTAAATATTAATAATATTTATGTACAATACATAATTAGAGTTTTAAAATTAACAACTAAACTTTTTATTAGAAATGCACTATATTATTAATAATCTTTCACTACATGTGAAACTGTGTTATAGTTAACAAATATATTTTTATAATTGGAAATAGATAGTTACTAATATTAAATAATACATGTAAAATTATGTTACATTAATTTTATTAATGAAAATAGATAATGATTTAATATATGTAAAATCGTGCTAATAACATGCTTTAGTGTTTTATTTTATTTTTATTATTATGCTTCTGTATTAATATTTTTTATATTAATGAAATTATGTTGAATTTTATAAATCGGTTTATCATATTTTTTTCAAAAAAAATCATATCGACGTATCCGTATCGTATCCATGCTTCTTAGTTCATGACTTCTAAAATATATTGTTTGTGAGCATTCTTGCATTCTGTTGCTTGTTGCTACTGGTTTAACTGTTTATATCATTACTATATGGAATAGGGATTGTGAGAATTATTCTGCATTGTGCAGTGTATCTTAGTCAATAAAGGGACATACCCACAGAAATAATAAATAAAACATAAAATCTGATTTAGTTCTTGTTGGTATATATACAAAAGGTAAGCACAATATTCAATAGAACATTCATTTCACAGAAGCTTATAATTATAATTGAATGAATATATGATCTATGAAACCTTTTTCTACTATAACCTCTGAAATTCCTAGCACAAAGAATAATTGATGCTGGTCAATACGATCCCATGTGTAGTAAGAATTTAACCACATATAGTTGTCATTCTATACGATCCCATGTGTAGTAAGAATAGATTTTATTCTGCAAATCTCAGGTTGGATATTGATGACATAATTGATATGTCAAACTGTCTTTGTTCTATTTCAGAAGGATCCGAGATATTGCTTTTGTTCTGATAGTCTCTTAGCAGGCATTTAAGATCAAAATTGATGGTTTTCTTGTGCAGGTGACACCTGATGTTCATTTTCAGAAGGATCTGGGTTTAGATAGCTTGGACAATGTGGAGATTGTGATGGCCATTGAGGAAGAGTTTAAGCTGGAGATTCCTGACAAGGAAGCTGATAAAATCGACTCCTGCACTCTTGCAATTGAGTATGTCTATAACCATCCAATGGCCAGCTGAGTTATGTGGAATTTTTTGCTCTATGTTATCATTTCTTCGAGACAACTAGACATTGCATTCTGTCCGTGTTTGCCTTGTTGGGATGTCGTAGAAATTTGAACTGGGTCGGGAAATAAATTGGCCCTGCTGGATAAAAAGTAGTTCCACAGTGGGATTAAAAATCTTGTTATTTTTGGTCATTACTTTGTAATTTTCAGTCGTTGTTTTTCTGTTCGTTATGCAGATAACCCTTTTCATTAGGAGAAGCTTACACTAATCTATGAAAATTTATCGAGTTAAATTGTTGGAAATAACAGTTAATCAAATACTCTTGTAGCTTGTCATCCAGGATTTCAAATTGAACCTGTAGGGCCCCAGTCTGATTATAGTTATCCATGCTTCCCTTTGGTTTTCACGTTTTCAGATCTTTACGAGTTTTTCTTCCCATGCTTCGCATACATAAATGATATGGACAAATTTCAGAAACCGCTACTTGGTTCACAATGAATGTCATGACTAAAAAACCTACTATTAGTCATTCACAAGCCGACTAAGTGAACTTGTCTCCAATGGAGAGATTATTGTACGAGTGGTTCCTTCATTCAATTATAATGCTATTCATATCTACCGCTAGCTTATGCATCCCAATAGTACCTTTGAAATTGTCAGTCAATGGCATTCTGGTAAAGATCCAATATATTCTGGGAGTATATATATGTCTAATTTCTTCTGGTTATCTAACTTCTTAATAAATTGCATAATTTCAAAGATTACAGCAGCATGATTGAATTTACCCCGACCCGTTTCATATTTGATCACTTATGATTGGAGTATATGCCGATAATCTTATCTACTCGATACTTTTAAAGATCGCTCTCGTTCCAACTGTGACTTCTTTGTAGCTTTACATGACTAAATTGCAAGGGTTGAACAAGTAATAGTGAAAACCTAAATAAGTCCTTTTCTACATATTAAAAGGGACATGCCACCTGATGAAAATTCGAGAAGTCCAATTCAAGTACTCCAGAAGTGTTTTTTATTTGCCAAAATGTTTGTAATTCATTATCACAATTATATCCTATTCGTGTATTGATGACCATTTCATTTTCCCTAAATAAATGCTTGATAAAATCTTCTACAAAAGTCACTTGGAAGCAACTAATTTACTGTAATGACAGTTACGTGTATTTGGAAAATCAATATGAAAACAAGAACTGAAAAAAAGTCATGGCCCGGCCGATCCTGAAGAAAAGTGCGAGCACACACCTAGTCGAAGGGATCTGGCAACTATGAGTTGAGATCTGTTATCCAATTTTTGCTGTCCAATTTGATGTTTACCAATTAATTATTTACAGATCATTTTACATTAAAATGTCACATATTTTTAAGTATAAATAGTAGTTAGAGAAATGTTAGACATGTTAATTTAAAATGATGTGTTAATAGAAATTGAACAGTAGATCTCAACTTGACAACTATCAACTTTAAGATAGCGTATTTAAGTGTGTAACTTTTAAGTCACATCAATCCAGGTAAAGAAAGGAACAAGAGTAGTTCGGAGAATAACCGAGTGCACAAAAAAATGCTCGTAAATCACTTACATTCTATTTTGACAAATTTTATAAATCAATTTATATATGATCAAATTCATTTTAAACTGTTGAACTTCATTTTTAGCTGAGTTAAACCATTAAAGTGAAAATGTAATGGGTTTGGGTAAATTACACATGGTGCAACTATAGAAGGTCTTTATTTAGTTTAACAACGAAGAAATATTGAAGTAGCTAGGGAGTCACTCTTCCATTGAAATTCCTTTCCAAGAAAGGTTAAAAACATCTTATTTGTATATCATATTATTTAAGATAAAAACAAAGAAATCCCACGTAAACAAGAAAATTAAATGATCATGAAAATGTAATCAATCATAAACCTGCTGATTAAAAATCAGTCGTCTGATCATTTCTGAATCTCATGCATAATAGAGAGTACCACAGCAGAGAGTTGAAACGTATTACGATTTCTCTTTGTCAATGGAGAAACTAACCCTTCTCTCTCATTAAATCCATCTTCACAAGTTGTAGCAGCATCCATTACAGAACTTATTTGTATATTAGCATCGTCATATCGTTTCGAGTTGTAATATTTCATGGCCTGCTTCACAGAAGAGATTGCATCAGAAAAAAGTTCAAAGCAATCCTTCAAATATTGTTCTGAAAGAGGATCCCGTTTCCTGTTTTTCAGCAAGTGTTTGATGTAACAACGCGTATCTGTAACGTTGTGACGTACGAGTCTGATCGAGATCATCCCGAGCCCTCGTAAACTTGCACACTGGGTCGCTGGCGCTGCCTGTAGGGAAGTTGTGCAGAAGTTGTAGCCGATGTTTGGATCACGACGTGCGACTGTTTCGCACGTTTCGTTGATCAGGTTCTGGCCATTCGCGGGGTGGGTCGAGATCAGGAAGGAGAGGAAGAGGGCTGGAAGAATGAAAGAGAAGAAGGGACTCATTTTTCCTTAGGTATTTAATATTTTGGTGTGTTATTCTTGTCATCTCAAAAGGGTTTATATAGCTTGGCTAGAAACACGGGTTGGTACATGTCACGTGTGTATTTTGATTATTTCTGGGGTTGCTTGGAAAATAAAAGTCTTGACTTAGGCCAATATTATCCATTGCCACAAAGGAACCTAATCGGTACGTTGAACTGATAATTAAGAAATTTATTGTTCTATGCATTGTTGTTTCATATTATGTATGAAATATGGCGAGAGCAAGAATCCTACGGCCACAAGCTAAATGCAAGTTTCAATATCAAGTCTCGACCGTCAAGATTATTGTATAAAATCAAAATGAGAATTCAAAATAGACTATGAGCTCGTTTGGCATAACTTTTGAGAAGTCAAAATAAGCTTTTGAGACTCGAAAGCTGCTTTTGAACCTATTTGACTAATTTTATAAAAATATTTCTTCTAGTTTGAAATTTTTTTTTAGAGGAAACTTGCTCAATATGACTTCTTCTAAATAAATACTTTTAAAATATAAAGTTATTTTAGAAATTAGTTTCAAAACAAAAATTAAATCTCAAACTTTTCTACAAGGAGAAAAAGCAAAAATTATGTCAAACATGCATGGTTAAAACTAAGCACAATTAAAAGAAGTCGGTACAATTAACTCTGGCATAGTCGATGAATTAAGCTAAATGAACAAATGCTTGACATAGGGGTTAACCGACCTCTCACATTGCATGTGGGTCCCGACCTGAATTAAATAGGGTCGACATCCCCCATGTGTGTGTGTGGTGTCATCCCCTATGTCAAACATTATGTTTGTGTAGCAAAACTCCAATGCATGTGCTTATTACTTCAGTTCAAATCAATTTCACGTTCTGTTTGTATTTTCTGTTAAATTAAGTTAAATGAACATAATGCTTGACATAGGGGTTGACCGACCTCTCACTTGCATGTGGGTCCCGACCTGAATTAAGTAATGCCGACCTCTCCTATGTGTGTGTGGGGTATCATCCCATATGTCAAGCATTATGTTCGTGTAACAAAACTCATAGCCGATTGTTGTCATATAGAAGATTCTCACCATGTTATTCTTTGAAATAACTTTGTAGGACGGTGACGAATTAAAACGAAACAGAGTTGAGGGATTTTAGATCTTTATTTTGACTCTTTAACAGACAATAAAAAGCTGTTGATCAATGTAAATAATAAAAGTACCTTTTGTGATGGAAATTATATTCTTGAGGATAGCTAATTTATTTTGATATTTTATTGTCGGTAAAGTAAATTATACCATATTAAGATTATTATTATTATAAATAAGCATTAGTCTTCATACATGATGTTATGACTATATAGAGACCTTTATGTTTTTCGTAATGGTCGACCAGACCTAATTACCACAATTATGGATAAAATGTTAGTCTCTATTCAATTTCAACCATATTCTTGTATCTAATACTGCTTGCCGAACATAGTTTTAATAATTAAACTACATTTACTGATGTAAAACAAGTCATTTTGCAATAACCTACCAATTGTTATGAACATTGAAGTCAAGAAAATATGATAAGATGAAAATAACAATTACAAGAACCCAACATTTAACATGGAAACCCAAATCCGGGAAAAATCACGGACGGAGGCGGAGAATTCACCATAATCAATAGTAATGAGTATTTTATGCGAATCTAGATCCAACAAGACTCTCAACCTGATCTCTCTATTATGCGAGTCTCTCCCTTGATCTCCTAACCAAATCATTTTTTGAGTCGATTAAATAAATGTGTAATATATCACATATTTATAATACAAGAATCTCTACAATATTAGGAGAATTAATACAAACGAAAATCTAACACAATGTGAAGTCATATTACAATAGGTAAAATCAATAATGAGTATTTGAGTTGAAAAGAGAGAAAACTGCTAAAATCGAGAATCCTTCTTATTCATTAACGATGAAAAAAAACTCGTTCAATTCAATACCCCTGAGGCCCTGCCCCAAATGGGGCTAGAATTACCCGCCTAACAGGATAAACGGGGCAGGGTCATTGCTTCGAAACGGGTATGGAACGAGTACGGAAAATATAGTATCCACTCCGTTTAAAGTTAATTTTAAATTTAAGTTTTTTATCAAACAAAAATAAAATATTTATCATCATTTTTAAAGAGAACATAAGTTGTTCTTAACAAATTGAAAAAAAAAAGTAATAATATTTATTAACAAAAGATATAAAAAATAAAATAAATAAAAAAGAAAAAAAATAGAACGATAAATGAAATTTCCAATAGATACCCGAATTCTAACACGTATATTCATTTTGTACAACTAATTTGACGTTGCATGCGTGGCATGCATCTGTCCATTGATTTGAATTTATGTCAAATAAGTTATACAAAATGGACGTACTTGCAGTAGAACTGTAGTTTTAATTGGTTTATCATCTTGGTCAAGTTACAAGAAAGAGTTTTAACCCATGATCTAGTCCCTTGATCGACGGATTCGGGTCCTTTAGTTTTTTGCTTGTACGCATCTACTAACAATATGCCGAATTAATGCCATGTTCAGTGCCTATAAAGTATATGCTTTTAAGGAAAGAAGCACTACGCATTAACACACCATAAACATGTGTCTTTTAAGACTTCTAAATTTTAAGAGCAGATCCTTATCCCAAATATTCAACATAAACTTTGATGTATATAAAAGCCAGAAAGAGAAGCGTGACAAGGGGAGAAATTTGTGGTCTTTTCTTGTATTCTAATTTACTACGAAGTGGTTATCTAAGAGAAGGAAAAAGAATAATGAATGATGAAAAAGAAATGAACAACGTAGAAACATGTAACTTTGTTGATTAACAAAATTTATTAACGAGGAAACTACGCCCCTGTTTGAGATCCATTCCTGGGTTAAATGTGTTTCGGAATAGAGATTTTTTGGAGAGTGTGCGGTTAAAAAATAAGGAAAAATTTTGAATTTGCGGGTAAAATTATTTTATGGAAGAACGTATAGTTGAAAATGAGTTTTTGAAAAAATCGAGTCCAAACAGGGGCTACAAGAATCACTTGTTCTTCATGCTATGATTTGTCTTCTGTAAGTATACGTGTCACCACCATTCAGGTGAACAGGGACGGATGTGGGGGTCCAGTGCAGCCTCAGCCCAGAAAGGAATTTTGTCTATAAGTTTTTTGACAAAAGAATTATAGCTCAGCCCAAATTTAAAGTTAGCCCGCTAGCTATCATATTAAAAAATAAGATTTACAAGTTTCTTATTCAAAAATCAGATAATTTAAAATTTTGATATTAGTAAATATATTATAAAATTAAATTAACACACATACCACCCATTTTTTTCTATCTTTTCTCTCTCTCTACCATTTCCTTTCTCTCTATACCCCTCCATCCTCTCATCTTTTTATCACCGCCGGAGATACCGTGGCGTGACACTCAAGACGCCACCATCGCAGCGACATCGCTTTGAAGTAGCCAGCGTCTGTGGCCTCGTCACCCCGAAGCAAACATCACCACCACGGATCTGTTAAGAAGAAGGCGATGATGGGTTTGTTATAAGTAACGACGAGCACCGCTGCTTCATGGTGGTCGCGGATCTGTGTCTGACACAAAAGGATGTGAATCTGTGGCGGTGCGATGGTCTGCAGTGGTGGTGCGGCGACGATGATTTTGATGTTTTGGGTTGGTCTCTTCCTCCAATTTGTTTTGTCGGAGCTTTGGGGGGTGCAGTGAGGTGGTGCTGGTCGTAGCGGTAACAGGTTATTTTGGATCTGAATTTTTTTTTTTTTTTATGTTTGGGTGGTGGTGGTAATGATGTTTGGCTGCGTTGGTGTTTGGATGGTGCTCAGTCGCTGTTTTTTGTGGTGTTTAGGTGGTGCTCAGATTGTGAAGTGGTGGTGGTGATGAGGTGGTGCCAGCTTTTTGGTTTTTGTTTCTGTTTCTTTTGTGAGTTTCAGATTGTGAGGTTGTGTTGGTGGCGGTTGTGGTTGTGGTGTGATGGTGAGGTGGTGTCAACTTTTTGTGCTCTGTTTCTTTTTGTAGGTTTCACATTGTGAGGTGGTGATGGCGGTGTTGACTTTTTAGGTTTGTTTTCTGTTTTTGTTTGTTATAGATTGTAAGGCGATATTGGCAGTGAGGTGGTGGTTATGGCAGTGGTGTGGTGATTGTGGGTGGGATGGAGGTTAATTATTTGGTTGATTGTGATCAATAAATTGGCTAATTTGTGACCTATAATTAATATGCAACAAATAATTTGAGATTGTGACCAATAAATTTGATATTTTGAAACCAAAGTGACCAATAACTTGTAACTAATAAATAATATGTGACCTAAAAGTTTGAGCCGTGATTTATGTGATTTATGATCGATAAATAAATTGTGACCTATAAAATTTTTGATTTGTAACCAATGAATAATTGTGACCTAGAATTTTTTTATTTGTGACCTATAAAATTTTTTTTTGGTGACCGAGAAATAATTTGCGACTAATTAATTTGATTATTTGTGATCAAATACTATAAAATTGTGACCTTAATATATCTAATTAATAAAATTATTTTTAATTCATTATTTCATAAATAAAATTTAATTGATTTTTGAAATTTTAAACCTTATTTCTTAGTTTTGAAACAATATTTAATCTCTTAAATATGAAATTTTCCCTTCAATATTTACCCACTTTAGCCCAACTTAAATGGATCAAATTTAAATCCAATATTTGTAATAAGCCCACATACCAATTTATCTCCTCTGAACTTGTTCCATCGCAAACCCACATAATACCCTTACCCACGCCTACAAGTTCCATTATTTCTGGAAGCATCCAAGGACTCGAGCTCCTCTTTAGTCTTTATTATTTTTGGCATTGTGAAATTTTTGTGAGAATTTTGGAGTCTCTGCGGTGCTTTTCGGATTCTACTTTTATATTATGATTATTCAATCTCGCTTTGGAAAGGCAATGAAACGAATGGATTTTGATTCCTTTTTATTGAATTGCTTTTTTGTCTACTGTTGTTGCAACTTTTCTGCAATGGTTTTTTGAATAATGATATGGCCTTTTAGTTCTATGATATAAAGTTTAAAGTTCAATTATTTTTACCAAAGGCTTTAAAAGTAAAAGCTGCAATTTAATCTTAACGTTATGATTGCTAATTACGTGAGTTAAATTTCATGGTATTGAGTTTAATTTTTAATTCTTGTATGATGTACAAAGAAAATTATGTGAAATTGCAAAAATACAATTCCACATTTAGAATAATAGTTTTGTGAATATTATTTTACGTTTTTCATATTTTTTAATATAATTGAATATGACTTCATCTATCAATTATTTCAGCGGACCAACTTCACTACAGTTAAAATGGAACATCGTCAATTTGATGCTAAGAAAAGGAAAACATTGTTCTCCTTATTTAAAAAGGTAGATGAATCTACCACAAGTGCGCGTTCTATTGAAGTTGAAAAGGATATTACAGTTCATCATCCTCCAATTTCGTCTCCTGAAACTGAGCCTCATTTATCTTTCAACCTGATTTGCAACAATCTACTTTGATAGAAAGGGATCAGGAAAAAATGAAGCACATTAGTGAACATCCTATTAATTTACAAGATGAGATTAGACTGGTATATCTACAAGCAGGGCCTTATCAATCAATTCTTTTGAATTATCAGAAGTCAATATTTAGAAATCAAATCGTCAGTTTCAAAAAAAAAATGGTTCAGTCAGTTTCGATGGTTGGAGTATTCACCTTCAACAGATAAAGCATATTGTTTTTACTATTTTCTATTTTCGAATGATGGTAATTCATCCAATAGTTCAGCATTGGTCATGGATGGATTTAACAATTGGAAGTGGGTTAACCAAGGGGATAAATGTGCATTTCTTACTCACATGAGTTCAACACCTTCATCATTTCATAACATGTGTGTGAGAAGAGTTGAAGATTTAATGAGACTATCATGACATATTGATAAAGTCATGAATGCTATAACGAGAGATGAAGTTCTGAAAAATCGAATGCGTCTAAAGACTACAATTCTAAGTGTTTAGGGGCTAACACTTCAAGGTTGTGCTTTCAGAGGTCATGACAAATCTTCATTGAATCGTGGAAATTTTATTGAACTAGTGAAAGCTTTTGCAAAAATGAATACAGAAATTGGAGAAGTTGTATTGGATAAAGCTCCTCAAAATGCTAAATACACTAGTCCAAATGTTCAGAAAGAAATTTTGCACATTATGGCCAATAGAGTGTGTTAGACGATTCGTGTAGAGCTTGGAGAAAATTGCTTTTGTATTCTTATCGATGAAGCACAAGACGAATCTAAAAGAGAACAAATAGCCATTATCTTGCGATTTGTGAACAATGGTGGTATTATAATAAAACGCTTATTTGCGATCAAAAGCGTTAGTGACACTACATCATTGAATCTTAAAAATGAGATATGTGATGTTCTTGTTCATTAAGACCTTCAAGTTCAAAAAATAATAGGGCAAGGCTATGATGGTGCTAGCAATATGCATGGTACTTGGAACGGACTTCAAGAGTTTTTTCTTAAAGAATGTCCATATGCTTACTACATTCACTGTTTTGCCCACCGACTACAATTGACATTGGTTTCTACAACCAAGGATGTGAATTGTATTTGGAAATTCTTTTCTTATTTGGACAATGTTGTTAATATTATTACTTCTTTTCCTAAGCACATTAACACGTTATAAACTGCTCAAAGAAAGGAGCTTGAGGATATGTTGGTTAGTGGAGAACGACAATTTGGAAGTTGGGCCAATCAAATTGGTAATTTGCAAAAATCAAGCTCTTCTCGTTCGAGTTCACATTATGAATCAGTAAAGAGTTTGATAGATATGTACACTACAACTTGCAAGGTACTTGAGTATCTTACTATTCATTCTCCAAATGGAAGATTTCGTGATGAAGTTCATGGTGTTTATGAAACAATTACAAGCTTTGAATTTGTATTTTCCTTGCATTTAATGCATAAAATTTTGGAGATTAGCGACATAATTTGTCAAGCTCTTCAAAAAGATCTCAAAACATCTCGACTACTATCAAATTTGTCTCCACAACAAAAGATCTCCTTCAAAAATTTAGAGAAGATGGTTGGGAAGAATTTCATAATACGGTGAAAACATTTTGCTCAAAAAATGATGCTGATATACCCGACCTAAACTCCCTTTATAAGAGTGGTCGTCCTCCTGAACAAGTTACACTTGAGCATCATTACTACTTCAATGTTTTTAATGAAGCCATAGATTTCCAGCTAATGGAGTTAAATACAAGATATAATGAACTATCGGTAGAACTCATCTCTCTCTCACTGTTGCTTTAGATCCTCGAAATTCTTTTGAATCGTTCAACAATGATGATATTTACAAGTTTGCAGAGAAGTTCTATCCTTGTGATTTTTCACAACAAGAGCTTCATTCTTTGAGGTTTGAGTTGAGACATTACGAGTATGATGTTATTCGTGATCATTGGTTCAAGTGTCTTCACTTTCTGAATTATGCAAGCTTTTGGTTGCGAGTAGAAGGTCAGAGAATTACATTATTCTCACTAGATTGATTCGTCTTGTACTGACACTACCTGTATCTAAGACGACTACTGAACGAGATTTTTCGACAATGAAACATTCGAATACAACTATTCGTAACAGAATGGAGGATGAGTTTTTTTATGATTATATGACACTCTACATTGAATGAGAATTTGCCGAGAAAATAGATGTAGAATCTATTATAGATGAGTTTTACGTAGTGAAAGCTCGACATACACAATTTCATTAGGTAATGTAGTAATGAAATTTTATGTTATATACTTTATAAACAATTGTGCTTATTTTAAATTTCAACTCCCCCCCCCCCTACAAACTTTATGATGTTGCCTCAATAGTTAGCCAAAATATATAGAAATTCGCATGCAGTTGACGTCCCAAACTACAAAATGGCAGATACACATAGTTTTCAACCTTCCATTAAGACAAATTGCTCTATTATCCAAGCATTCAACAAACCGCCTTCAACTACTAGTTATGTAACATCCTTATGCCTGATTTTGCCAACTGAAATTAGGCCAAAAATCAGTTGACAACAAGCTAGAATTTGTTTGTGCCTTGCTGCTTATATTCAGCCAGGATACTAATACCCGCAACTCATGCCCACAAAATTTGTGTCCTACCACGCAACATTTTGGCCATACCCGAAGTCTGCCCTTCATCCCATCATCAGGGCAATTTCTGGCCAAGTTGTCGAGAAAATCCACACTTCCATTGACAATCCCACGCATGCATGCAAGAAATCGCCCACAACAGCAACTCACTAATGTAATGGTCCCTGTCGATTCTCACATATTCATGCAAACTCCACACATAGTATGGACAAATATGCTAATCACGTGCACATTTTTGCAATATCAACCCACTATTTTACGAAAAGTGCCCATGTCCCGTACATCCGCACCAAAACATCGACACGGGACTAGTCACTGCCTATACCGAAACCATCACAACAAACAAAGGACAAGGGGCCACATTACACATTCTCAATAAACAAGAAAGGTCTAAAAGTGTAAATTGATCCAAGTTGGGTCAGCACAATTTAAGAGAAATAATTGTGAAAATTACACATATCCACGGTTTTTAAATTCTCAATTCAAAAATCAGATTTGAAAGTTTGTTGTTCAAAAATCAGATAATGTAAACTACTTAATATTATAAAATTAAATTAATTTAACTCAACACCACCCTTCCCCATCCACCCCCAACCCCACAAAACCCTAACTCATCTTCATTTTTCGTCCCCACCCCATACCCAGCACCGGCAATCGTCTTGGAGACAAGTGCATCATCGGTAATAGCGGGTTTTTTGTCTTCTACATTTGTTTATCTGTTGTTCACCATTGATGGCTTCATTGTTGGTGTTGGTGGTGCACGTGTGGATGGTGGTTTGCGACAGTGGTTTGGAGGTAAAATAACAAGAGTTTGGCTGTGATCTCTCGACGATCTACAGCATTGGCGATCTGGCCGTGAATGACGGGATCTGGCCCAGATCTGCAGCTACGGTTATGACTGGAGGCCGGGAAAAAATCTTGCTTTAGGCCACTGCGCTATATGCAGTGGTTGACAGCGATTATGCGTAGTTTGATGGCGATATGCAGTATTGTTTGAATGGTTGTTATGGTTGAAGCTCAACCGTAACTAGAATTTACAGAATTAAACCAATAACACCAATAATTGCAGGCAATCATTTGGGATTTAATAACCCAAGCTACAATTTCTATTAATTGAATGGAAATTACAGTTAACAGTAAGAAATGAGAAAGAAAGAAGAAGAAGAAGAAGATAAGAGAAGACGAGAGAAAGTAGAGAGAGATTTGAGAGGGAAATCGTACTGAAAAACAACCTACACTCCCACCTCTTCTTTCTTCTTAGAAAAAAACAGAGAGAATCGTGTTTTCCAATTGCAAAGTATGAAACGTGTTTATCTTATTACAAGTTCAAAACGTTGTCGTTCCAATTAGATCCAAAACGGCGTCGTCTTGCTCTTCAATTGAAATTGACGGTAATGACTCTTCTTCTTGGCAGTAATCTGGTTCTTTCTTCCTGATACTCCTTCTGCCTTTGATACCCCATTTTAGTTGGTTTGCCCTTCCATCATAACATCCCTCCCCCTTAGCTTCAACTTGTCCCCAAGGTTGAAAAGATGGGAAAGACGCATGTATGTATTCCGCGCTTTCCCAGGTGGCCTCATCAGAATTGGAACCTTCCCACTGAACTAGCCACTGTGTTACAGCTATCCCTTTCTGATTAACCATTCGTGCAGATAATACCCGTAAAGGCTAGGAATGCTCCTTATGATTTTGGTCCTGATGTGGAAGTGCTCGAATAGGTACATCCTTCTCTCCAATCTTCTTCTTGAGTAGTGATACATGAAAAACTGAGTGTATCTGGGCAGTAGCAGGGAGTTGTAGCTTGTAAGCGATTGATCCGATTTTCTGAATTATTTGATACGGCCCATAATATCTTGCAGTGAGTTTGTGGTTAGCTCTTCTAACCACTGTCTGTTGAGCATATGGGTGTAATTTCAAATAAACCCAATCTCCCACTTGGAATTCTCGTTCACTCCTGTTTTTATCTGCATAATGTTTCATTCGAGCTCTAGCTTGAGCCAAATTTTCCTTTAGTAACTGATCCATTCTGTGTCTTTCTTCGAGCACCTCTTCCACTGCTGCTATGTTGCTCTGCTGGTATGGACCCAGAGCTAAATGGGGAGGTTTAAGGCCGTATAATGCTTCAAATGGCGTCATTTTAATTGCTGAGTGAAGTGTGGTATTATACCACCATTCTGCCAAGATGATCCACTTCCCTCATTGCTTGGGTTGCTTGTAAACCATGCATCTAAGGTACATTTCTAAACATTGGTTTAGTCTCTCCGTTTGCCCGTCGGTTTGGGGGTGGTATGATGTGCTTAACTGCAGTTTGACCCCCAAATATTTGAATAATTCTTGCCAAAATATACTGGTAAATATCCTGTCTCTGTCAGTCACAATACTCTGTGGCATACCATGCAACTTGTAGATGTGGTCTAGGAATAGTTGAGCAATAGATGAGGCTGTAAATGGATGGGCCAAGGTCAGGAAGTGTGCATACTTGGTAAATCTGTCCACTACTACCAAAATCACATTTTTAGCATTGGATATGGGTAAGCCTTCGATGAAATCCATGGAGATATGACTCCATGCATACTGTGGCTCAGGCAGTGGTTGTAAAAGACCTGGATATGCCACATGTTCACTCTTACACCTCTGGCAAGTATCACACTCCAATACTTCTCGTTTGATCTCCTTACTCATCCCTGGCCAAAAGAAATATTGTTTTGCCCTGTGGATGCTAGCTTGAACCCCTGAATGCCCCCCTTCTTGGGAAGCATGAATGGCGGAAATCAGTTTCTTCTTCACCCCTCCACTACTTCCAATGTAAATTCTAGATTTGTATTTGAGCATACCATTCACGTATTGATAATCTGGAACAGTCTGACCCTCTAGCAAGAGGGTGCTAATTTTATTTGAGGCGGTTTCATCTCCTGCATAACTGGCAATTACCTCTTTTATCCATTGGGGAGTCACAGCAGTGATGGTCAGGCACTCCGTTTCTCTTCTTGATAAGGCATCAGCTACCTTATTGTCAAGTCCCTTCTTGTATTGAATTTCATAACTAAGTCCCAAAAGCTTAGATAGCCATTTTTGTTGTAGTGGGGTAGTGATCCTTTGCTCCAAAAGGTACTTAAGTGACTGATGATCAGTCTTAACAATGAAATAGTGCCCCTCCAAGTAATGCCTCCACTTCCCAACAGCCGTTACCAATGCTAGTAGTTCATTCTCATAGATAGATAGACCTAGGTTCCTGTTACAAATGCCCTTGCTCAGGTAGGCTATAGGCCTTTTGTTTTGCATCAGAACTGCTCCCAATCCTCCATAACATGTATCAGTCTCTATAATAAATGGTATAGAGAAATCAGGCAAGGCCAAAACTGGTGTGGTGCTCATGGCTTTTTTCAATTTCTGAAATGCCACCTCCACATTTTCATCCCAGTGGAAGTTATCTTTTTTGAGTAGATCAGTTAGAGGCCTGGCAATAATCCCATAACCCCTTACAAACTTCCTGTAATACCCAGTCAGGCCAAGGAATCCTCTTAGTTGTTTGATATTGACTGGTGTGGGCCAACTTTGCATTGCAGTGATTTTAGAAGGGTCAGCTGACACCCCATCTGCAGAAATAATGTGGCCTAGGTACTCTATCTGAGATTGCCCGAAAGAGCACTTACTTTCCTTGGCATATAGTTGATGTTGCTTGAGAATTCCCAGTACTATAGCAACATGCTCACAGTGGGATGCTAAGTCTGAGCTGTACACCAATATATCGTCAAAAAATACTAGGATGAACTTCCTGAGGTGTTGCTTGAATACCTCATTCATCAGACATTGGAAAGTGGCTGGAGCGTTTGTCAATCCGTACGGCATCACTCTGAATTCGTATAGACCTTCGTAAGTCTTAAAGGCTGTTTTGTGGATATCTTCATTGGCCACTCTAATCTGATGATAGCCAGCCCTCAAGTCAATCTTTGTAAACAATTTGGCTCCCTTCAATTCATCCAATAATTCATCTATCAACGACATAGGGTACTTATCTTTAATTGTGAGATTGTTAAGTTGTCTACAATCCACACAAAATCGCCAAGTACCGTCCTTCTTTTTTACCAGTAATACAGGAGAAGCATAGGGGCTATTGCTTGGTTGTATGATGCCATTCTCCTTCATCTCCTTAACCATTTTTTCTATCTCCATTTTCTGTATGTAGGGGCATTGGTATGGCCTCATCTTGAATGGTTGTGCCCCTTCTTTTAAGGGTATGTAGTGGTCATTGAATCGGGTGGGGGTAACCCTTTTGGCTCTACAAACACCATAGGGAATTGCTTTACTACCACATCTAGTTCTGCTGGGATGGATTCCTTCTCCCCTTCAGTAATAGCAGCAATTTGAGCCATGATTCCATAGTTTTGCATTTTGCTCCATCTCTTCCCTTCATGGTCATTTAACACCAGAAATTTCTCCTTCATTGTTTCATCCTGAAGTTCCATCCTGACTCCATTATGACTGAGAGTAATGCTACCTTTGATGAAATCGAACAGCATTGGGCTAAATTGACTTAGCCAGTCCACCCCTAGTACCATATCACTGCCTCTTAATTTGAGAACCCTCAGCTGATATTGGAACTCCCAATCCTTCATTTTCCAAGTTAATGGGTTGCAGACAGCCTTGCTAATTAGTTTACCACCCCCTGCTACAGTTACTGAGGTAGGATTGGCTGCCTGTAGGCTGCAACTAATGTTACCAGCCAGTTGCTCATCAATGAAGCTGTGAGTACTTCCACTGTCTATTAGGATAGACACCCTTTTTCCCTTAATCAGCCTAGGTATCCTGATGGTTTTACCTCTGTTGTTGCCCACCAAGGCACAGAGTGAGATTTCCATCAATTCCCCGTCTCCCTCTTTATCTATCTGTTCCTCCCCAATTCCAGGTGGTTTCATTACTACCTCTTCTTTCTCTTCCTCCACTAGGATGAAATTGAGCATCCTGTTTTTGCAAACGTGGTCTCTAGTGTATTTCTCATCACACTTATAGCATAATCCCAGCTCCCTTTTTGTCTGAAAATCTGAAGGTATGATGGTCTTGAATTTAAGAGGATTGGTGTGGATTTAGGAGTAGGTTCATTTGGTCTAGTGAAAGGATTGGTCCATCTATGGGTTGGGTAAGGTTTGAAGGTTTTAGAGTTTCTGCTGAGAGCTGTGATGGTGTTCTCTTGTAAGATGGCTATTTCAAAGGCCTTGGCTAGTGTTTGGGGTTGGATAATTTTAACCATCGACTTGATTTCATCTTTCAAGCCACTAGTAAAAATAGAAATGTAGTAGGACTCTGGTAAATGTGGTAAGGATATCATCACCTGAGATTTCAATTCCTCAAACTGCTCTTGGTATTCTATAATGCTCTTGGTATCCTTTCTGCCTTAGCTTGCTGAAGACCTCAATCGCCTCCACCGCTGTATTCTCAGCAAACCTCCTGCAGATTTCCCTCGAAAACATGTCCCAGTTTGCGTGGGGATAGCTGGATATAAATCCATGAAACCATACGTCAGCCTTCCCTTTAAGGTACATTTCAGTAATTGCTACCTTCATCTCCTCCTCTATCTGATGAATCTGGAAGTATTTTGCCGCCTTCCTCAACCATTCTCTGGGTCCATCTCCTCCAAAATAAGGGAAATCTATTTTGGGTACCCTTGAGGGCATTCTAATCTCCCTATTTCCACTAAAATTCCCTGGGTGGTATTCACTTCCTTGGCCATTATCCCCACTGAATTGAAGTGGCACAGCACTTCCATCAATCCTCTTCCCATTACGATCAGTTCTACTCCCATTCATCTGGGCCAATATTGCTACAATTGATTCATACTTCTGGTTCATCTCCCCCATCATTATTTCCATACGGTCATGCTTGTTACACAAGGTCTTCAATGTTTGATCTGAGATCTCTGCCTTATCACTCATTCCTTGAAGAGTTTCACTCAAACCTTCAACTTCCCTGTCTAGCTTTTTCAGGTGTTCCTCTACGATCTTAGCTCGAGTATCCATGCCCAGATCACGTAGCTGCTCTGATACCAATTGTTATGGTTGAAGCTCAACCGTAACTAGAATTTACAGAATTAAACCAATAACACCAATAATTACAGGCAATCGGCTGGGATTTAATAACCCAAGCTGTAATTTCTATTAATTGAATGGAAATTACAGTTAACAGTAAGAAATGAGAAAGAAAGAAGAAGAAGAAGAAGAAGATAAGAGAAGACGAGAGAAAGTAGAGAGAGATTTGAGAGGGAAATCGTACTGAAAAACAACCTACACTCCCACATCTTCCTTCTTCTTATTATAACAGAAAAAACAGAGAGAATCGTGTTTTCCAATTGCAAAGTATGAAACATGTTTATCTTATTACAAGTTCAAAACGTTGTCGTTCCAATTAGATCCAAAACGGCGTCGTCTTGCTCTTCAATTGAAATTGGCGGTAATGACTCTTCTTCTTGGCAGTAATCTGGTTCTTTCTTCCTGATACTCCTTCTGCCTTTGATACCCCATTTTAGTTGGTTTGCCCTTCCATCTTAACATCCCTCCCCCTTAGCTTCAACTTGTCCCCAAGGTTGAAAAGATGGGAAAGACGCCTGTATGTATTCCGCGCTTTCCCAGGTGGCCTCATCAGAATTGGAACCTTCCCACTGAACTAGCCACTGTGTTACAGCTATCCCTTTCTGATTAACCATTCGTGCAGATAATA
This sequence comes from Fraxinus platypoda, assembly GCA_903798405.1. Taxonomy (NCBI): domain Eukaryota; kingdom Viridiplantae; phylum Streptophyta; class Magnoliopsida; order Lamiales; family Oleaceae; genus Fraxinus; species Fraxinus platypoda. The sequence continues at coordinate 364 of CAIGRT010075190.1, read as the reverse complement.
CCCGTAAAGGCTAGGAATGCTCCTTATGATTTTGGTCCTGATGTGGAAGTGCTCGAATAGGTACATCCTTCTCTCCAATCTTCTTCTTGAGTAGTGATACATGAAAAACTGAGTGTATCTGGGCAGTAGCAGGGAGTTGTAGCTTGTAAGCGATTGATCCGATTTTCTGAATTATTTGATACGGCCCATAATATCTTGCAGTGAGTTTGTGGTTAGCTCTTCTAACCACTGTCTGTTGAGCATATGGGTGTAATTTCAAATAAACCCAATCTCCCACTTGGAATTCTCGTTCACTCCTGTTTTTATCTGCATAATGTTTCATTCGAGCTCTAGCTTGAGCCAAATTTTCCTTTAGTAACTGATC